>JAVJIF010016052.1:0-112056 GCA_038442645.1 Agave tequilana
AAACAGAGATAAGAGTTTAATTCCCACCGGCGAGCTTTGGGACGAGGCGCCAGCAGTGAATGCCATTGTTGAGGATGAAACTGATGAGCTTCTGGTCTTCGTCGATCGTCCACGGCCCTCTCTTCAGCCCAACCTTATCACAACAAGGCTGCCTCCCCATTGTAAGTCCCCCAACAAGAAAAACATGGAGAGAAGACGAAGAAAGAAGAGAGACCGAGACTAGAGAGAATGCCAACAAAAGAGAAGTTTATAGCAACAATGTAGGAAAGATTCTGTGCCAGGTCATTAATTGCGTTCAATTAATAAATTAACAAGTGTTTGTGTTTGAGGGCCACATGATCATTGAAGCGAAAGAAAGAGAGGAGAACTAGAACAAATCTTCTCAGAAGTTTCCGTTAGAAGAATATTAAATAAAACAACCAAAAAAAAGAAGAAAAAGAAGAAGAATCAATCTTTTCTTCGAGTTGACGAGGAGAGCACTCTGAGATTATTAAGTCTTTGTTTGAATGTTTGGAGTCTATTGTGGGTGGAGTGATAATGTATGGCCCCATTGAGACAAGTCGGCCAGCTTCAATTTTGTCGGAGGATGAGAGGAGAGAAGAAATGACAATTGAAGATTCCAGTTCTTATATTCTGCCGCACATCTTGAGATGCCTGCAGTGACGAACTTGACGTTATTTGCATTTTGTTGTCGTAATATTGTCATGTTTAATACACGGGAGGCCATCCATTGTGGAGGATGCCGCCGTGAACACGGGGACAAGGGGGAGGCTCTGAGCTGAAGACGGCGACCAGGGGACCGGCCGACATCAGTTGCGAACGGCTCGACATGGTGACAGAGGTAGGCGTGGCCGCTGGGGGGACAAACGGCACGGACACTATTACCATTCGGAAGAGCCCCGAGACCGGGACAACAACTACTATGGAGACAACAGAATTTGATGGTTGATATGATTTCGGGAATTGCGCGTGCAGGTACACACTATTTGTCATTTTTCAATTATATGTGGAATGATTTTTTGTTATTCATTGCTAATGCATGCGGGATGAGGGTTGGGGGAGATCCAGTTTTGCAGAGCCACTTGCCCTGCAGTGCCAGAATTTTCGAGAATATTAGGGTAATTCATACGGGGGCAGGGATCCTCACACTCAGTAGGTACACAAGGGGAATAATGTTTCGAAATGTGAGGAGGCTTGGTAAACCGGCAAAACATCATATGACTACACAGACTATTATAGAGTCTAAAGTAGACGTAGTATGTCTCTGTGAGAATAAAAATTGACGGCGCCCACAAGCCGGCTCACTAATGCTTTAGGAGCGCTAGGTCGGACCATTGGGCATCCAAAGATGGGATCGGATCATCGGGTGGGATCATGATCAGTTTTGATTCATCTTCTTACATTCTAATGGATGAATGGTCAGAAGAATCTCACTTTTAATAGTGCTAAAAGGTAGAAAAATATAACTTCCTGTATGTCATTACTTCTGTATATGGCCCCAATAGAAGAAATTTGAGGCCTCTTTTCTGGCAAGAAATTCTTTTACTCAAACAGAAATGGACCCACCAGTGGGTATTGGGGGAGCTCAATATTGTATGGTTCTTGCAAGAATGAAAGGGGGAGGAAACGGTCACATTCGGCAGGAATTCAACTCGGCATTGACCAGGTTGCGCCTCTGGAGCTTTCAGCTACAAATAGGTCATTCACGTGGTCGAATCTCCAAAATTAACCGGTCCTCACTAGGCCTGATAGAGTGTTGGTTCCCGCAGATTAGGAAATCGTTTTTCGTTGGCTACCATATACACCTAGCCTAGACCAACATCAGACCACACTCCGCTATGCCTAGACGCAAGAGAAACTTTCGTCACTAAATGAAAAATCTTTCAATTTGAAAAATATGGTTGGAACACCCGGAATGTTGGTTTGTCATCAGGGATAATTAGAAGACTCGTTGTTGATTGCACACATTTATTGCATTATTCTTTAGTACATTTTCATATTTATCATATAATAAATCTGCTACATTCCTTATCTTAAATGTCTATTTTGTAGAAGATAATCATGGGGAGAAAGAGGATAAAATCAAATAAATATAAGTTAAATTCGAATTTAACTAGATCTATTTGGTTAAAGGAGGATGATCCCAAATCCAATTGGTTAAATTCATTTTTTGGTGAATCAAGTGATTAAATCTAAAGAATAACTGAGGATAACGTCAAATACAGAGTCCAAGTCTAAAGGGATAAATGGATAGAGAGAAAGATCAACGGATGAGATGAAGCAAATTTGACTCAAATTCTGACTGGATTTACTATCAAAATTCAAATCTAATAATTCAAGATGACGCAGAAAGAAGACTTAAAGGTCTACAACTCTTAAGTTGATCACTTTTTCTAATTTTGTTATTTGATAAGTTATATCCAGCAATCAATACGCCAACAAGCTGCAGATTAGAACTGAATATCCACATCAAATCAAGTTTGGAGATAACGGTAGGATTCAAATTCAGAAATATCCAGCTTTCTCTAACTTCATACTCTCTAACCTCTGCATTTATCCTATAAATACTTGCAATTTCAAAGGCAAAGGGGAACGACCAAGCAGAGAGTAGAACTAGGCTATATTGTAGTTTGTAACTTAGATTTTTTATTTCTTTTTATGTAATTTTTATTTTATTTATGTAACTGAGAGGAGAGGAGACTTTCATGGAGGAATGAGAACAAGTTTGTACTGAGGGTGAAACCGGTGTAAGTGATCTTTTTTTCATTATTATTTGAATCGAATCGAAGTTTTCTTTCCTTTTATATTCTTGTTTTCGTTTGCTTCCCTCTTCTGTGCTTGTGGATCCAAATGAATTCGATAGCCTCGAAGTTGTCTTGCCCTTGCAAGTACCGTTGATGGCATATGGTGATGGATATCTATTTCTATGGTAGTGTAGCTTGTGTAAGTTCACCTAGGGGGTGAATAGGTGATGGCTAATCTAATGGTCACTTAATGCCAAATAATGCGGAAGTAAAAACTATTATGAACTAAACAAACTATTACACTAAACACCACGTATAACACAAGAGTGTTGCCGAATTCCCCGTGAAGGGCTCTAGACAAACTCCTCTAGATTCCTCTTGATAAGGGTTGAGGTGCCGCGTTGGCTCTCTTGGTTGAATACAAGTGTTAGCAAACAAACCCAAGCAAGTATATCAATGAGCACAAATGAATATATCAAGCATATAAAGATAGACAATAAAAGTATGCAAGATATAAAGACAAAGAGAGAGAGAGAGAGCAATCGCAAACATAAGGGATTTGTTTCGAGGTTCGAGCACACTTGCTCTATATCCCCGCCTTCGACACACGAAGGATTTCCACTATAATCGATCCCAATGGATCACCCGGTGCCGCAACACCTACAAGCTCTCGGACTCTCTAGCCCGTACACACGCAAGCCCCACAAGCTTGCCGAGGCCGCACCTCAAACCAAGAGTTCGCACCCGAACCCGAAACACCGAGTCCACACTAGGACCCGAAACAATGCGAACACAACCGTTCGCCTCCTCAAAGGAACAAAGTAGAACTTTGATGATCACAACTCTTGATAACCTAAAATTCTCTCACAACAAAACCTATAGGAAGATATAGCAATGGATGGCTCAAGTGTTTGTGTGAGAAAACAAGGATGAGAATGGTGGAGGAAAACTCAAAGAATTACTTTTAACACTCTTGATAAAAACTCTCCTTTTGATTGAAAATATTTGCTCTCAAATATGTGGAGAAAAAAACTCTGAAAAGGATTGGAAAAACTGGCTCAAAAATACTCTCCAAATCTTGATGAAAACAATGCCCAAACCCCCAAATTTATAGGCTCAGAAAAACTAGCCGTTGGGGTTCTGTCAGGCCTGACGGTCGACCGTCCGGTCGACCGCCAACGGTCAAAAATCAGACCGTTGGAGCCTCCGGTCGACCGCCCGGTCGACCGAAAAGAACAGAGAGCACTGCTCTCAGTTCCGATCGACTGTGTCAGTCGGCCGGCCATCTGCCAGGTCAAGGCGTGCACGTCGTGCACGTCGGTCGACCGAGCCGGTCGACCGACTTCAGCCCTAGTCGACTTGGTCGGTCGACTAGTCGACTTGCTGAAGCCTGAAACTGAAAAACTGGGATTTAAAGCTTGGTCTTTTTGGCTCACATAAAATCCCATAAAATACTTAAAAATCTACAAAAATAGTTTTACCAATATACTTTGATAAACAAACATGCTTGCACAAAATCAAGGCATGTTATAAAAGATTGGACTATTTTTGTAAGTAGGAAAATATTGACTCAAATGAAAACTTGTATTTTTCTAAAACTTGTTTTCCAAACTTCTTCATGATACAAAACAAGATATTTTGAATTCATTAAAGCATAGTGTGTATGGATATGATCCACTACACAATTAAGATGAAATATCTATGTTTTTGGCATTAAGCTCTAAATATGGTTTTAGTTTAAAACATGTATATAAGAAAACACCAAAAACCAAAATGTATTTTTCCAAAATGAAAGTCTTTTCTAAACTGAAAATTCTTTTATGAAAAGACAACTAAATCAAGAGTGTGTGTGTGATATATACTTGAGCAATCCACCAACTATTCTATCCTTTACATTTTATCTAAAAAACAAAATCTTCTAAAAACTAAATCTTATACCTAGACACAAGTCTTGATCTTGAAGTCTTCCCTTGAAGTCTTCACTTGAAGCCTTCTCATCTTCTAGGCTTGGTCAAAACACGATCCAACGAGCTCAACTTTTGATGTGGTCTTGATGCATAGGCTCGTGAATCAACCGGTGCTAGCTCCAAACTTGACTTTAAATCCTTTGTTGAAGCTCCACACCTACTAAGATCTTGATCATAAATCTGACACTAATTAAACACAAGATCATTAGTACTATAACTACATGAGTTGATCATCATCAAAACTAGAGTGATGGGCCTTTGGGCCAACAGCTTGCCCCTTCATTTCATAGTGTAAATCGGGAATGGGGAAGATCCTATTTGTCATACTTCGCTCGCTTTCAAACAAAGGTACATCGTCAATACGGGTCAAAGGTAAGCAGGTACCGAAGAGGTAAGAAAGTTTTTTTAGGTCTTAGTTTTCTTTCTTTTTTTTTTTTAGTTTATATTACCAACATCATCAACACCTTACTCTTTTATCACTCTTTTCGATTTCTTTCTATATATCTATTTTCTATTTTCTCCACCTTCTCAATCTACCATCTTCTTCCTAACTTAACTATAACTCTATTTTTCTTTTTTCTTTTAAAGAGCTAAAAGATGATCTTTAATCATATTTTGTAACTTAAAAGAGAACTTATTAAAAAAACTTTCATCGCTAGTGCCTCATTGAGGATCACGACCCGCATAACCACTTGCTATTGCGGTAGTATTGAGTACTTGCACTCTTTATTCTAAATCTGAAATTCTGTATTTTTTTGTGCAGATAAAATCTCAATCAAATTTTAGCGCCATTGCCGGGGAGGGATGGTAAGTAATTCTCTTTTTAGTTTACATTTTTACTTAACTTTCTTCTATGTTCTTGGTGTACAGATTTTACAAACAAGAAATTTTTACTGTAGTGGATATATAAGTGGCCCTGAACTCTGTTCAAGATAGCAGAGCCCAGAAGCCCTAAGATTTGCTACATTCTTGTGGAAATCTGAGTGAACTACTAACCTGTATTTTTTGCAGATTGACTGAATTGCATAGTTTAATATCTGTAGCATTTATTTCCTTGTTTGTCTCACTGTATATACATTTCTAACATAACAGTAAAAACTTGATTGTAAATGCTAAAAATGATTTAGACTTTGCATTTAGGTACGTGTCTATTTCATTACATTTTTATTTACTATTGAAGAGTGCTGGAGCCAATGTATGTGTGCAATAGCATTTAGTATAAAGTTCATTCTTGTATGAAATATTGCTTGAGTGCTACTTTTTTTCTATATACTTGTACACTGCACTAAATTGATTTAAGGGCTTGTTCTATAAATAAGATAAGGTAGGGAAGTCATTACCCTCCCTTAGTCCACAAACAATCTCCTCACTCACTAACCCAAGCCTAATTAAAAGGCCCTAGGGACATCTCGGACTCAAATAGAAGACTGACCTAAGGGGGAAGTTGATTTGAATCTGACTCTTGCCAAATCGGTAACTAAGGTTGGGGATTGAGGGGCGAAACCCCGAAGGCTAGTGGTTTGGCTTAATTAGGCCCGTCGCTTTTGCGCGGATACCTCCAACCAATCTTGCCCCTACCTGGCCGATTAACTTGTGGTCAGATTCAGCAATATACCCCCCGTGGACAGTCTAACCAGTTAGGAGTCATCTAGGTCTAAGGTTTACCCTAACTTAGGTTAGATTTTTATTTTCTTTTTATTTGTTTGCTTTTTTGTTTGTTTTTCTTTGTTTGTGTTTGACATTTCCTATGTGATATAGCTTATAACAATAATTTTTCTAATTTTAATGGTAATCCATATTACACCTCGATCTTTTTTTCAGATATTAGCAACCCGGTATATCATAATATTAACCAACCTAGTGTGCCGGATTGGTCTTATCCGAATCAATATAAACCCATACCCCAAATCTTATGACCATAATTTTTAGAATAATTTCAACTCTTCACAGAGTCAATGGGAATTCACCTCCCCCGAGTCCAATTTTCAACCAACTTGTCCTCCTTATCCACCTTGTCCATAATATTTCCATGATTCATACTCAGTTCCACCAGTTCAAAATATAAAATCATCAACCTTGGAAATGAGTATGCGTCAGTCCAAGCAACAATCACAAAATCTGACAGACTCACGATTTCACCACAAATTTCAAAACAAAATTTCATCTGTTCAAGTCCAATCGCAACAAAATGATGAACCAATCGACTATGAAAAGATGCTTGAAGCCATGACTCAGGCTCAAATCACTCGTAATCATGACATAGATCTAATGGTCCAAACTCTCCATTCTCACCGTTTGACCATTTCTGATGTCGCTAACTATTTTGTTAGAGCCGAAAAATCATGTTATTTTGGAAAACTAGATTCCATTTCAGCACACCCATTTGAACTTGCCCAAACCCCAAATTTTGAAAATGAAATTGACATTTGGGCAAGTTATCTCTTTCCTGAAATTGAACTTGAATATGATCCTGAACCTCAACTTGGTGATTCAATTCTACTTCCTGATTCAATAATGACTCCGGTGTCTTCACTTGATTTCAATCTTTTCCCGAGTCAACATTGGATCCTGTGCTAATTCATCTGAAATTGAATCGCCAATCTTTTATGATCATCATCTTTAACTTGACCAATTTCATACTTTTGAAAGTTCCATTGATAAATTGGCAAGTTCTTATTTTTATGAAATCGAACTCAATGAGAAATGTGACCTAGATTCTCAGATTTGTGAACCAGTTCAACTTACTGAATCAATATTGACTCATATTTTGTTACCCAACTTGAGCAATAATTTAGAGTCAGTTTTGATTCCTATACCTGACATTCTTGAACTTGAATCACTAATATTAAGTCACATTCCTTTGTTAGGAAATGAATGTGGATTTAAGTTTCAAATTCTTGATTTGGACCCACTTTTTGAACCAATCTTGACTTAAATCACTTTCCTAAGTTGGTATTAGTTCCTGTACTTCCTAAGTCCAAGTCAATCATTCCATCTTTTCACACTCCATTTTGGAATAAGGGTGTTGATAAAATTGACTTCGAAATTATTTGTGAAATTTGGAAATTAGATAGGATAAAATTCTTAATAAAAATCATTCATGTATATATCATTTTAGTGGGCTATATAAGAGAGGTTTCTGGTGGGTTCCTCCAAACTCTACGCAAATTTGATTTAGCTGCATTTCGTGGACCAATCAGACCACCACAGGAACCACCACCTTAAGGTAATATTTTTCTTCCCTTTCTTCTTTTTCATGCATCTATGCATTAATTCATACATTGAGGACAATGTATGAGATAGATGTGGGGGAGGGTTCTAACATAACTTAGGTTTTCCTTTTTTTAAAAAAAATAAAAAAATTATTATTAAGATTTTCTTTACTTTTAAAAACAACTTTTTGAAAATAGAAATAATATTTTGACATATTTTTTGTAAGAAATTAAGTCAATTTTAAGGAATAGGATAATCTTAATTAGGATTTCTTATACTTGATCAAAATAAGATTATTTATTTGATTTTTAGGGTTAGGAAGATAATTTGTCAAAGTAATTTAGTCTTGATCTTTGCCTTGATGAAATATGCGCACTTTATACACTTACACTCTTAGGGTTCAAAAATAAAGATTCTTATGCCTTATAATATATATGTATATGTATATCTATGAAAAATAAATAAATCTAATTATTGATTAGATAGGGCTTTGGCCTAAGCAAGCCTTAGTATTTATACAAGAGATGATTAGGTAAGTTTGAAAAAAAAGAAAAAAAAGAAATATATATCTATAAAAATCCTCTGATTAAGCTGGGTATTTATGCCTCATAAAGCATAAGTATTCATGCCTAAAAGCGGTTCATATACTAAAATCCTTAGATTTGTGACCTTGTCTGCTCGAGTGTTTAAGTCCTTAGGGGTATTTTCTCACCTGGTGCCCTAAGACTGTCCGGTTTAGATGTCACCGACTAAAGGCTTGTTACATGGGTAGATTAGAAAGCCTAATAGAATTGAGGAATAAATATCACCAAAAATAAATATAAATAAGGCATAGGAATTAGAGTTAAGGAACCCTTAGTAAAAATTTCACAATCACGAAGGTGCATATGACTTAGGGTAAAGTAATAGACTAAATGAAAAATACAGTTTGACTCCTTGCCTTGATTGACAACAAGTTTTTGAATAAAGACTAAGTTTAAGAATAAAAAGTTCAGTTTTCTTATAACTTATAGATTACTTAATTCTTACAATAATATTTTAAATATTTTCTCTCTCAAAATGTGTTTTCAAAATACTAACACTTTGTTTCCCTTTCTTTATGGATTTTGTGGGTGTAATCTACTGAAAACCCTCATGAGAGAAAACTCGTCCTCTAGGGGAAACTTAGAGATTTAACGGCTTGTTGCACATGTTAAGTGCAATCGCGTAACCTGCAACAGTGGTCTAATAATCTTTGATTTTGTTTTGCTATTTTGCTCGAGGACGAGTAAAAAATAGGTGTGGGGGTGTGATTGTACACATATATTGTATTATTCTTTATTACATTTTTCATATTGATCATATAATAAATCTGCTAAATTTCTTGTCTTAAATGTCTATTTTGCAGAAGATAATCATGGGAAGAAAGAGGATAAAATCAAATAAATATAAGTTAAATTCAGATTTAATTAGATCTATTTGATTAAAAGAGTATGATCCCAAATTCAATTGATTAAATTCAGTTTTTGGTGAATCAAGTGGTTAAATCTAAAGATCAACCGAGGATAACGTCAAATACAGAGTCCAAATCTAAAGGGTTATATAAATGGATAGAGAGAAGATCAACGGATGAGATGAAGCAAATTTGACTGGATACATTTTAGTATTTGAATCATAACTTTTGCTACCGAAATTCAAATCTAATAATTCAAGATGACCCAGAAAGAAGATTTAGAGGGTTACAACTCTTAAGTTCATCACTTTTTCTAATGCTGTCATTTGATAAGCTATATTCAGTAATCAACACGCCAACAAGCTGCAGATCAGAACTGAATATCCAAATCAAATCAAGTTTGGAGATAAGGAGAGGATTCAAATTCAGAAATATCTAGCTTTCCCTATCTTCATACTCCTCTAACCTCTGCATTTCTCCTATAAATACCTACAATCTCAAAGGCAAAGGGGAACGATCAAGCAGAGAGTAGAACTTAGGCTATATTGTAGTTTATAACTCAGGTTTTTTATTTTCTTTTATGAAAATTTTGTTTTATTTATATAACTAAGAGGAGAGGAGACTTTCATGGAGGAATGAGAACAAGCTTGTACTGAGCGTAACACAGGTATAAGTGATCTTTTTTTTCATTGTTATTTGAATCGAATCAAAGTTTTCTTTCCTTTTATATTCTTGTTTTCGTTTGCTTCCCTCTTCTGTGTTTGTGGATCCAAATAAATTCGATAGCCTCGAAGTTGTCTTGCCCTTGCAAGTGCCATTGATGGCTTATGGTGATGGATATTCATTTCTATGGTAGTATAGCTTGCTCCTTCATTTCATAATGTAAATCGGGAATGTGAAAGATCCTATTTGTCATACTTCGCTCACCTTCAGACAAAGGTACATCGTTGATATGGGTCAAAGGTAAGCAGGAGCCGAAGAGGTAAGGAAGTTTTTTTAGGTTTTAGTTTTCTTTCTTTAATTTTTTTAGTTTAGATTACCAACACCATCAACACCCAACTCTTTTATCACTCTTTTCAATTTCTTTCTATATATCTATTTTCTATTTTCTCCACCTTCTCAATCTACCACCTTCTTCTTAACTTAACTATGACTCCATTTTTCTCTTTTCTATTAAAGAACTAAAAGAAGATCTTTAACCATATTTTGTAACTTAAAAGAGAACTTATTAAAAAAGCTTCCATCGCTAGTCCCTCCCTGTGGATCACGACCCGCATAGCCACTTGCTATTGCGGTAGTATTGATTACTTGCACTCTTTATTCTAAATCTGAAATTCTTTAATTTTTTTTGTGCAGATAAAACCTCAATCACCGGTCAGCCAAAAAGTTACTGCCAACATTCTCGTGATTAAACTTAGACGGCTCCAGAAAGCCATGCATATTTAGGATAAACAATCTTTCGGATCAGTCCTCAGCAACAAGAGAAAGATTACAAGGGAAATATATAATTTCGAAAGAGGCCAAGAAGAGAGGGAGCTTACCTAGGAGGAAATCGCCAAGCTACAAAAACTATGGGTAGAAATTTAGAAAATTTACAGAAGGGAGGAGATCATGTGAAGCCAGCGAGCTCGAGTCAATTGGGTTAAGCATGGGATTTTAATATGGCCTTCTTCCACAAGACAACTAGTATGAAAAATAGAAAGAACATGATCCTCAAAGTAGACATACAGGGGAACCATAGAAGATAAGGACCGAATCATAGGGATTGTTAATGAGCATTTCAAGAACATTTTCGGATCTAAAGTCGCCAATAGGGCCAAGTAACATCCCTGACAACCTTGATCATTGGAGAGGGTTGCCAAAATAATTCGCAAAGAACACCAAACCCTTTTTTGAAGAGGAAGTTAAGAAGGCAGTATGGGAATTGGGGCGGATAAAGCACCTGACACTGATGGCTTCCTAGTTTTCTTTTATCGGTGTTTTTGGGATAATATGAAACCAAAAGTTGTCAAACTCTTGGAAGGCCTGCACGGGGGAACTCTACAGCTGGAGAGGTTGAATTACACACATGTAGTGCTTATCCCTAAAAGGCCGACTCAGAAGAGGTGGGATATTTCAGACCTATTAGCGTGTTGAATGCTTTAGTGAAAATTATTTCAAAGGTATTAGCTAACATATTAAAAGATGTTTTGGGAGATATTTCTGATGACTAGTACTCAGGGTTCATGAAAGGCACTGATCGGTCACTGATACTGCATATTTATTGTCAAATTTTCATATTTATTATTTAATAAACTCTGTTTTTAATCATATTATTGTCTAAATTATATGCATACCTTTACTAAAGGAGAGGGAAGAGGAACCAAGCGCAAAAGCCCACCAAAATTCTAATTTAGTTCAGAATTAAATTCAAATCAAAGATCAGGACAAATCAAGGCAAATCAGGGCAAATCAAAGAAGATAAAACCAGTTGAAAAATCAGTTAAAATAGATTTTCACAAATCAAATAGTTAAAGTCGAAGATCAAAGGAGGTTTCATCAAATTCAGAACTCAAATTTGAAAATCCAGCAGGAGATAAAAAGAGATCTTCAAAACAGGGAGCTGTACCCCCCGAGTGTGGCCACCTGGCCATACCCGGGCCGTAAATGCGGCTAAAGCTGTGTTTCCACGACAATCTTGAAGAATCAGAGAGCGTTTGCTCCCCTTATCTGTACACTCCTCCCCCTTTTGGTTTTTTCATATAAATATTGGGATTTCTGAGACCACAGGGATGACTAAGCAGAGAGTAGAATAGATTTTTATATAGGTTTAACTGAGGTTTTTCTTTCTCTTTTAATGTCTATTTTCTTTATGTAACTGAGAGGAGAGAAGAGTTTCAAGGAGGAATGAGACTGAAGCTTGAATCAAGAAGTGATGCTGGTGTAAGTTTTTTCTTCTTTCATTGTTATTCCATTGAATCAAAAGTTGCATTTTATTCTCTTGTTTTCTTTCACTCTCTTTTTGTGTATGATTGAATATCCAAGTGAATCTAATAGCATTGGTATAGTCGTGTTGTGTGAGTACTATCGATATTTCATGATGATGATCTCCTCCTCAATATTCTGCATCATTTCATTCTTGTTCGTCTTTGATCGTACATATATTTTGTATTCTTTTCATTACACTCCTACATTTATCATGTATTAAATCTGCTAATTTTCTTGTCTTAAATATCTATTTTACAGAAGATAATAATGAAGAGAAAGAGCATTAAACAAAATAAATACCAGTTAAAATCAAATTTAAGTGGATCTATTTGGTTAGCTGAGGATGATCCCAGATCTAGTTAGAACGAATCAAGGATTGGGGCAAATATTCAGCTGAAGATCAGAGCAAATCAGAAAGAAAACACCAAATGAAAATTGGTAAAATTCAGATTTCTATAAATCCATTTTGGTTAGCTAAAGATCAACCGAGGATAATATCAAATACAGAGAGATAAATGGATAGAGAGAAGATCAACGGATGAGATGAAGCAAGTTTGACTCAGATTCTGACTGGATACATTTTAGTATTTGAATCATAACTTTCGTTACTGAATCTCAAATTTGATGATTCAAGATGATCCAGCAAGAAAACTTACAGAGCTACAACTCTTATGTTGATCACTATTTCTATTTCTGTCATTTGATAAGTGATATTCAGCAATCAACACGCCAACAAACTGCAGATCAGAACTGAATATCCACATCAAATCAAGTTTGAAGATAAGGGGAGGATTCAAATTCAGAAATAGTTAGCTTTCTCTATCTTCGTACTCCTCTAACCTCTTCATTTCTTCTATAAATACCTGCAATCTCAAAGGCAAGGGAACGACCATGCAGAGATAGAATTTAGTCCACGTTTTCATTCTTTTTAGTGTAGATTTTTATTTTCTTTTCATTTAATTTTTCTTTCTTTGTAAGTATAGTTTAGACTGAGATTCATGTAAGTAAGAGAGAGAGGCTTATGTTGAGAGTGACACCAATGTACCTCCTCCTTTCTTCCATCATTTCTGCAAGTAATAAAAGGTAATTTGTTTTTATATTTGTCTTTACTTTTGTTTTCTTCTTCTTCTTTCTACTTTTTCTCTTTTGGTTATGATGAGCATTCAAGTGAATCTAGAAGCATCAGTCTAGTCATGTCTGTGTGAGTGCCAATGATATTACATGATGATGTTCTCCTCCTCAAGATTCCGTATCATTTCATTCTTGTTCGTCTTGATGATGTAATGCGAATGGGGACTGAGCTCGATCTTATGTTTTATGCGTTGAACGCCTCTGAAGTAAGGTAGAACATGTAAGGGTTCCAGGTAAGTCATCAACCAGAGGAGGTAAGTATTTCTTTAATCTTTTCTTTCTTTTCTTTTAGTTCTTTAGTTTAGATCACCAACACCAACAACACCCAACTCTTTCATCACTCATTTCGATTTCTTTGTATATGTCTATTTTCTGTTTTTCTCCATCTTCTTAATCTACCATCTTCTTCCTAATTTAACTTTAACTCAATTTTTCCTTTTTCTTTTAATGAACTAAAGAAGAACTTTAACCATACTTTGTAGCCTACAAGAGAACTTACTAAAAAGCTTCCATCGCTAGTCCCTCCTTGTGGATCACGACCCGCATAGCCACTTCCTATTGCGGTAGAATTGAGTAACTTGCACTCTTTAATCTTAAAATCTGAAATACTGTATTTTGTGTGCAGATTCTATCTCAATCAGTCTTGATGGAATAATGTGAATGAGGACTGAGCTCGATCTTATGGGTTATGTGTTGATCGCCTCCGATGCAAGGTAAGCTTTTGCAAACAATCAAAGGTATGGTATTCAACATAAGAAGTAAATGAACTTTTTTTTAGTTTTTCTTTATTTTAATTCTTTTGTTTAGTATCCCAATTCAAAACCAACTCCCTCCTCTTTATTTAGTTTTTCCCTTTCTTTCATAAATAAAACACCAACAACAACAACATCACCATCTTTCTTTTATCATCTTCTTCATATCTTCTAACTTAACCTCCTTCTTTTTATAAATCTGAGAAGAAATTCCTAACATGTTTTTATAAACTCAAAAGGAAGAAGAACTTACTTAATACTTTCATCGTAGTCTCTCCTTGTGGATTACGATCTGCATAGCTACATGTTATAGTGGAAGTATTGAGAACTTGTACATTCCACTCTTAATTTCTAAACTATCATTTTCTGTGTGCAGGTTTAAATTTAATCAAAATTTTGGCGCCGTTGTCGGGGAAGGACGGTAACTTCTTTTTCTGATTTACTTAAATGGTTTAACTTCTTTCTTCTCTGCTTTGGTGTGCAGGGTTCAAATTCTGGAAAATAAGTAACGCAGTGGACATATTGATGTTCTGTGCCTCTGCCCAGGAAGGCAGAGCACCAAAGCCGACTAATTTGCCGCACAAACGCGGCAAGAACTGCGTTTCCACAGCAAGACAGTGAATTACTCACTTCTGTTTTTTGTAGAGTGGGTGATTTGGAAAATATATAATCTGTTGTATTTACATTTTTAATACTCTGTACATACTGTATTTAATTCAACAGTAAAATGGTTGTTTGTAAATGTTAAAAATAGTTTAAACTTGCATTTAGGCACGTGTCTAATTTATTTATATTTTACATTACTGTTGAAGAGTGCTGGAGCAAAGGTACGTGCGCATAGCATGTAGCATAGGATCACTTTTGAATTGTTTACATTTCCCTAAGTATTACTTTTCATATACATGTACATGTTACACTAAATTGATTTAAGGGCTTGTCCTATAAACAAGATAAGGTGGAAAAATCATTACCCTCCATTAGCCCACAAACAATCTCCTTACTCATTAACCTAAGCCTACTAAAACTGAGTATACGTTGGTCCTAGGGATATCTCAGACTCAATAGGAGACTGATCTAAGGGGAAAGTTCACTAGAATTTGACTCTTATCAAATCGGTTTGTCAAAGGTTGGGGATTGAGAGGCGAAACCTCGAAGGGTAGTGGTTTGGCTTAATTAGGCTCGTTGCTTTTAAGCACGGATACCATCCACCAATCTTGCCCCTACTTGACCAATTAACTTATGGTTAGATTCTGCAATATACCCCCATGGATAGTCTAACTAGTTAGGAGTCGTCTACGTTTAAGGTCTAATCTAACTTAGGCTAGATTTTTTTCCTTTTTATTTACTTATTTGTTTGCTTGTTTTTATTTTTGTTTTTGACATCTTGGTGATATGGATTACAATTATAATTATTCAAATGCATATAGTGATCCATACTTCACACCGACCTCTTTTGACTCGAATATTACCAACCAGGCATATCATAACTTTAACCAACCAAGTATGCCAGATTGGTCTTATCTGAATTAATACATGTGATTGAGTTTTTACCTGCACGCAAAAATAGAATGTTAGATTTAGAAGTAGATTGTGCAAGCTTCTCAATGCGAATCCGCGGTAGCAGTGGCTATGCGGGTCGTGATCCTCAGGGAGGGACTAGCGATGGAAGCGTTTGTAAGTTTTACTCTAAAAATAATTTATTTTTAAGTTAAGATAAGAAGAAGGTGGTATTTTACAATGAGTCGGCAAAGAAAGAATTTGGAGAAGAGTTGTGATTTAATCTACAAAAAGAAAAGAAAAAAAGAAAATAAAATAAAAGAAATACTAACCTTGGTTGAAGAATAACATGAAATCTTAACACTTTCTACCTTACTTTGGAGGCATGAACGCATAAACCATAGGATCGATCTCAGTCCCCTGTTCGCATTAGATCATCAAACTTGGTAAGCATGAATTGATACGCACCTTGAGGAGGAGAGCATCTCCATGAAATATTGTTGGCTCTCGCTAAGACTCGTTATACTCGTGCTTCAGAAATCACTTGCATGCTCATATAAACCTTTATTACTTAGTATAATGGCAGAGAAGAGGAAGGTACATCGGTGTCACGCTCAACATAAGCCTCTCTCTCTCTTGAAAATAAAAAGAAAACCCTAATTATAAAAGAAGAAAACCTAGAAGAAACCCTAATTTTGGCCCTGTACTGCGCTGGACGCTCTGTACGTTGCACTGCAGGGGGTATTTATAGGTGCAGAGGGGCGAAGAGTCCCGGATAAAGTAGCCCACGAAATCTGGTAGCCAGATGAGATCAAACTGCCGCGGAAACCTGGTCCTTGCCGCATTTCTGCGGCTATACTGGCTCTGCTGGCCACGCGCTTTGGCGCGTGGCCTCTCCTGATCCGTCCATCTGGGCGTTTGTTTCTGGAAGTTCGATCCTGGCTCTTCATCTTGGGATTTCGAGATAACTTGGTAATCAAGTTACTTTGATCTCAATTATCCCAATCTTTTATCACGACTTTCCTTCTTATCTTTGGCTCTTATGCTCATCCTGCAAGAGTTTAGGGTTGGGTAGAATTCTATCCTTCCCTCATCTTTAATAATTACAACTTTAGCCCTCGCATAATTTGCACTTTGACAATTGATATTTGCACTTTTACACCTGGGCTTCAAATATGGGCTTTTGGGCTTCATTAAGCTTTATTTATTATTAAAATAATAATTCGAGGCCTGCACACAATAAATAATAAAATATTAATAATTGTGCAGAATTAAATGAATAAATATGAAAATGTGATGGTAAATGTTATGATAAAAATGCACTTTTGACTACCAATCAACATGCCCCAGTCCCAATGTTATGAACAAGATTTGAACAATCATCACTACTCTTCACAGAGTCAATGGGTATACATTTTCCCCGAATCATATTGTCAACCACTATTTCAACATTCAGCTTCTAATTTTTCTAGTCATAAGAAAAATCTGAGGTGATGCAGAGTATAGAAGCATGATTGAGTCCCAAGAACAAAAGCTGAAAATGATAGAATTACAATTCCCATAAGACTCCCAAATCTAAGATCCTTACTCCAAGTTTCAAGTCCCACAATAAGAAGAAGAACCTATGGACTCAGATAGGAGTATGAAAACCTAATTCAGTCTGAAAATTATTTTTTCCAATTTATGAATAGGCCAGAAGTACAAATGAGACTTTTAATCAACATATAGTGAAAGATAGGAATGAGAAAACTCTACCTAACATATATTCGATCATTCCTGATTACCCTAGCCATATTGATGAAAACCAAGAATCATGGTGTCACGGAAACTTCGACCAAGATTCAATTTCTCAACACAATAGTGAACTTGACCAATGTCAATACATTGACAAATTGACAAGTTCTCATTTTAATGAAAATGAACTTAAATATGAATGTGACCCCGATCTCCAACCTTGTGATTTAATTCCCATCTTCGAATCTATGTTGGCTCCAGAATCTTTACCCAATTTGGACCAATTTTTCAAGGCAACATTTATTTTCGTACCCATAGATCTAGACATTGAATCACCAATTTTGGAGAGACACATTCCATTGATGAAAAAAGAATGTGAACTTCAATTTTTGATTTGGACTCAACTCTTGAACTAAAACTTACTCTCAAACCTCAAGTTGATTTTTTTGAGTTAGTATTGGTTCTCGAACCTACACTCTTGAGCCCAAATCAACCGTTCCACCAAGTTGCATTCTTTTGTTGGACAAAGGTATAGACCAGGATGACTCCGTGATGATTTTTCAAGGATGGTCATGTAAAGGAAATAAGTTTCATGATAGGGTCTTTCAAGATCCTATTCATATTGGAGATTGTAATTATCTACATAAAAAAAAGGTCAATAAAGGTGCACCATATTATCTTGATTGGGTAGCAATGCTTGGCCCAATCCGACCACCACAGGATCCACCACCTTAAGGTAATATTTTTCTTCCCTTTCTTCTTTTCATGCATTTATGTATTCATTCATACATTGAAGACAATGCAAGAGATAGGTGTTGGGGAGGGTTCTGACATAACATATGTTTTTTTTATAAATTTTTTTAACAATTTCTTTGCTTTTAAAATTTTTTTTAAAAGAAAAACAATATTTTGACCTATTTTTTTGTAAGAAATTGAGTTAGTTTTAAGAAATAGGAGAATCATAATTAGGATTTCTTATACTTGTTCAAAATAAGATTATTTGTTTGATTTCTAGAGTTTAGAAAGAAAATTTAGAAAAGTAATTTAATCTTGATTTTTATCTTGATGAAATATGCATACTTTATACACTTACACATTTAGGCTTCAAAAATAAAGATTCTTATACCTTATAAAAGAAAAGAAAAGAAAAAGAAAATATATATATAAAAAATTCTCTAATTAAGTTGGGTATTTGTGCCTCAGAAAGGATAAATATTCACGCCTAAAAGCAGTCCGTATAATAAATAAAATCCTTAGTTTTGTGGACTTGTTTGCTCGAGCCCTTATGTCCTTGGGGTATTTTCTCATCCGGTGCCCAAAGACCGTTCGGTTTGGGAGTCACCGACTAAAGGCTCGTTACATGGGCAGATTAGAAAGCCTAATAGAACTAAGAAATAATACCACCAAATATATAAAAAAAAGAGAAAAATAAAGCATAAAAGTTAGAGTTAAATAACCCCGAGTCAAAATTTCACGGTCACGAAGGTGTATATGACTTAGAGTAAAATAATCGACTAGATGAGAAATACAGTTTCTCCTTACCTTGATTGATAACAAGTTTTTGAATAGAGACTAGGTTTAAGAATGAAAAATTCGATTTTCCTATAACTTATAAATTATTTGAACTTTTACAATAATACTTCAAATATTTTTTCTCTTTTTCAAAATGCTTTTCGAAAATCCTAACACTTTGTTTCTCTTTCTTTATGGATTTTGTGGGTATAATCTACTGAAAATCCTTAGGAGACAAAACTCGTCCTCTAGGGAAAACCTAGAGGTTTAACGGCTTATTTTACATGCTCAAGTGCAATTGCGTTTTCTGCGAAAGTGTTCTAATAATTTCTTAGGTTTAGTTTTGATGTTTTGCTCGAGGACGAGTAAAAGATAGGTGTGGGGGTCTGATCGGTCACTGATACTGCATATTTATTATCACATTCTCATATTTATTATTTAATAAACTCTGATTTTAATCTTATTTATTGTTTAAATTATATGCAGGCCTTTATTAAAGGAGAGGGAAGAGAAACCAAGCCCAAGCTGACCTAAATTCATATTTAATTCAGAATTAAATTCAAATCAAAGATAAGGGCAAATCAAAGCAAATCTGGGCAAATCAAAGAAGATAAAACCAGTTGACAAATCAGTTAAAACAAATTAGCTGAAGATCAAAGGAGATTTCGTCAAATTCAAGACTCAAATCTGAAAATCTAGCAGGAGAGAAATAGAGATCTTCAAAATAGGGAGCTATACTCCCTGGGTGCAAACCGCGAAAATACGGCCAAAGCCGCATTTCCGCAGCAATCTTGAAGAATCTTGTGGAGCGTTTGCTCCCCTTATCTATAAACTCCTCTCCCCTTTTTGTGTTTTCCTATATATACTGGGATTTTTGAGATCACAGGGGACGACGAAGCAGAGAGTAGAATAGATTTTTATATAGATCTAACCTAGGTTGTTCTTTCTTTTTTAATGTAATTTCTATTTTTCTTTATGTAACTGAAAGGAAAGAAGAGTTTCATAGAGGAATGAGACTGAAGCTTGTATCGAGAAGTGACGCCGGTGTAAGTTCTTCTTCTTTTTCATTATTATTCCATTGAATCAAAAGTTGCATTTTGTTCTCTTGTTTTCTTTCACTCTCTTTTTTGTGATTACAAGTGAATCTAGTGGCATTGGTATAGCCATGTTTGTGTGAGTGCCACCAATATTTCATGATGATGATATCTTCCTCAAGATTCTATATCATTTCATTTTTATTCGTCTTGATGGTGTAATGTAAATGAGGACTGAGCTTGATCTTATGGGTTATGCGTTGATCGCCTCCGAAGTAAGGTAAGCTTTTACCAACAATCAATGATACGATAATCAACATAAGAGGTCAGTGAACTTTTTTTTAGTTTTCTTTTATTTTAATTCTTTTGTTTAGTATCCCAATTCAAAACCAACTCTCTCCTCTTTATTTAGTTTTTCCCTTTTTTGTAAATAAAACACCAACAACAACAGCATCACCATCTTTTCTTTTATCATCTTCTTCACATTTTCTAACTTAATCTCTTGTTATTTCCTAAAACTGAGAGGAAATTCCTAACATGTTTTTGTAAACTCAAAAGAAAAAAGAACTTACTTAACGCTTTCATCTCAGTCCCTCCTTGTGGATCACGACCTATATAGCCACTCACTATAACGGAAGTATTGAGAACTTGCACTTTCCACTCTTAATTTCTAAACTATCATTTTCTGTGTGCTAGTTTAAATTCAACCAGGCACTTATTCTGGAATGATAGTAACTGTTCAGGAAGTTATCCAATTCACCAAGCGAAACAAAAATCTGGGATTCATGTTGAAATTTGACGTTGAAAAGGCTTACAACATGGTAGAATGGGATCGCATATTCGGAAACTTGCACTCTTGGTGATTCTCATCAACATAGATATCTTGGATTAGATTCTGGTTGAGCTCGACTAAAGTGGCTGTGCTAATAAATGACATCCAAGGCCGGAGATTTGCTGTAAGAGGGGTCTATGTCAGGGTGACCCCTTTTCCCACTTATATTCGTCCATGTTTCTAATGGACTTCACAACATGATTATAAAGTACCGGGGGAGGGGCAGATCAGGGGATTGGGATGTCGGGATGACACCAACATAGTAATCAACCTTCAATATGCGGATGACACTCTAATTTTTGGGAAGGAATGTTTGCCTCAGAATATAATTCTTAAATGGATTTTATTCTACTATGAGAAATGATCGTAACATAAAATCAATTATCATAAAAACTCTTTAATTTTCTTAGGAGACATCTCGGCCAACAACTTTCTTATCAACCTGGTTTTTAATTATCCATTAAGAGACTTTTGACCACCTATCTTGATCTGCCGCTTACTGTAGGCACCTTTAAGAAGCCCCCCTGTGGAGACCGCACATTGAGAAGGTGCAAAAAAGGCTACAATGATGGAAATGGAAATTACTTTCTCTGAGGGGAGGGATCACTATGATTAACACGGTACTCTCTGCCATTCCCACATATAGCTTATCCATTTTTCAGCTCCTGAGATGGGTTGAAAAAGAGATTGATACTCTGAGAAGGAGATTCCTTTGGAATGTGACTCATAGACAAGGGAAAGATTTCTGTCTGGTAAATTGAAAAAGGGTTCACAAGCTTAAGAAATTTGAGGGTTTAGAATGATCAATTTCTAGTGCTTTAACACAACCTTTGCTCCTCAAATGGAAATTGTTGTTGGCCCAAGGGTACAATCACCATTTTGTTTTGATGATTACAAAGCTCATGTGGTTATGAGGTACTAATCAAGTTCAAGTATTTTTGAGTTTACAGATTTTAAGGTTAGGGTTTTGCTTCATTCTTCCTCCAAAGGAAGATATTGAAGTACTCAAATTGATTCAAGCATGAGATTTAAGCTCGAAAAATCAAAACATGAATTTTGGAGAACCTCACTTGGAGAAGACTTGGAGATAATGTAACTCTTATAAGAATTTAAATTGTTTAAGTTTAGAGTGTGCTCAAGAAGTTTCACACACACACACAAAAAGATTTAAAAAATAAAAGTTTTTGAAATTTTTGGGTCGAGACGGTCGACCGCCTAGTCGATCAGTCTTTCTGAAGAACATTTCTTTGTTCTGCATGGTTGACCATTGGGTCGACCGGGCATGCACATAACGTGCACATGCCCTGGGCTGGGTGGCCGGTCGACCATCCGATCGACTGATTCACTGGCTCCGTTTGAGTTTGTTCTGGCTGGTTGACTGAATGGTCGACCGCCCAGACTGAGCGCATCTCAAAACTCTCTGTTGCTCTCTGTTTTCCCTGGCCGGGCGACCGGTCGGTTGACCGTAGGCAACAACTACTTTGAAAATATCCATGGCCGGTTGACCGCCAGAGTAACCAGAAATGACAACTTACTTTTAAACGAGTATTTTTGAATTCAAATATGTTTTGTTTTTCCCAAACAGGTATTTTTTTACTTTATTAGTGTTTTATCAGGTGTTTAAAGTCCTGATTAATTCTCTAATGATATTTTCCCATCTCCATTAAATATGGGTCATTTGTAGAGAGTTTTCAAATAAGAAAAATCAAGAAAAATCCTTGAAAAATAAACAATTTCAAGTTTCAAGTTTTCAAAGAGCTTTCATTTCCAGTCATTTTCTACAAGTTTTAACCTTTCAAAGTCTAATCTTTTTACTAATATTTCTCTCACAAACTTCTTAAGCCTAAAATCTCCACTCTATACTACAAGAAGTTGTTATTGAGAGAGTTTGTGATCTTGTAGTCACCAAGTGATTGTAATCTTTTCTTCTTTGTACTCTCCTTTTATGTTGAGGATTAAGGTTGGAATTGAGGCTCTGGGTCTTGCGGGTTCCTAGTTGTTGAGCTCTAAGTGAAGATGGTGAAAATTCTTCATTGTGGTAAAGGCGGGAACATAGAGCAAGTTGCTCGAAACTTGAAACAAATCCTTGTGTTTGCTATTGCTATTCTCTCTTATTCTACTCACTCTAGCTTACTCTCTACTTGCTTTATATTGCTCATACTTAGTATCTTGTGCTTGCTTTACATTCATTGCTCTATTATTATTGTTCTTTATTTATCAGTTTCACTCCTTCAAGTAAGAAGGCAATTGTACACCTCAACTCTTATTCAAGAGGAATTGTGAGGAAAAGTTCTAGAGCCTTAATTGAGAATTCAATTTCAATTCTTGCTTTTGAATTGACCTTGCAGTTGCAAATTTTGTTATTGTATTTCGGTATTATATTAGCATATCACTTATTCACTCCCTCTAGGTATTTTAATTGGTATAAGAGCTTAGTATTCTAGTTTTTTAGGTTTAATCATCTTAGAGAGATCCTCACATTATTTACTCACTCGCACACATGGCCGATAGTATTAAAAGACCACCCAAGTTTGATCGACTTAACTTTCCTATATAGAAGGTTAATATAACCTTTTTCTTGCAATCTTAGATAGCCGTGTAGCCAAGACTGTGACCAAGCTTTTTCCCTGGAGGTGATGAGGACACTTGGTCCATCATTACCATTGAGGAGTTTGATGCTAATGCCAAATCTCACTATGCATTGTTCCAAGCACTTAATGATGATTTTTCTAGAGCCATTAATTGTATTACTGCTTTTGATATTTGGTGTCATCTTGTTGTTATCATAAGGAAACCTCTCAAGTAAAGATGGCTAAAATATATCTTTTGCGTTCTCAATATGAAATTTTTTGCATGAATGAAAATGCATCTATTGGTTATATGATTACATGATATACTAAAATTATAAATACTTTATCTTCTTTAGGTGACACTATTGATAATGACCAAAGCGTAAGAAAAGCCATTCGAGCTCCTCCTCCTTCATGGTTAGTAAAATCAACTACCTTGAAGAAACTTAATGATAAGAAGGAAATTAGTTCATGGATCTCATTGGGAATTTGAGGACCCACGAAATGGAGAGGAAAGTAAGAGAAGAAAAAGGCCCACAAAAGAAGAAAATTATTACTTTCAAGGCTGCTCTTACCATCTACGACGATGATGAAGAAGATAAGAAAGAAGATGATGAAGAACTCTCTCTCCTCGGGAAGAATGTGAGGAGAATGTACCGCAAGAAAATGATCAACAATAGAATAGAAAGATGGCAAGAAAGGGAAGAAAGAAGAGGAAATGATAGAGGGCCTTACTACAAGTGTAAGAAACCGTGCCACTTCATTTCCGATTGCCTAAAAATGAAGATCAGGGCATCTACCTCAAGGAAGCCTTACAAGAAGAAGGCATTGAAGGCAATATATGATTCTGAAAGTTAATATGAGGAGGATGTTGACACGATGAATGTGTGTCTCATGGCAAATGACAACACACTTAAGGAATTTTCTAAAATTACTCTAGATGATTCTGATTTATCTATGGATGAATTAGGAGAAGCTTTTGAAGAACTTTCAAATAACTATATTTTCTTAAAAACAAATATTTGAAAATAAATAAAAATAAGCTTTTATAAAATCAATTAAATATGGTTTTAAAAGAAAAAGAAAATTTATCTATTTCTCTTCAAAATACTAAAAAGAATTTTGATGCTTATAAAATTTCTTAAAAAGACAAGTTTTCTAGTATTGATGAAAATGAGATTTCCTTGATAAAAATAAAATTAGTATTTTGAGTAATGTTTTGAAGAAATATGAGTTTGATTAGCCTAAATTAGAATCGATGTTTTCAAAGAGAAAAACTCAAAGGAAACTACTACCACATGTTTCACAAACACATCATGCTAACACACACACACACACACACACAATATGCTCATCGTGCTCACACACACGATGCCAAGGTGTACTCATGTACATATTATATCAAAAAGGTCGCTTAGTCAAATTTTGTTATGATAGGTCAAATATAACAAATAATCATGTTTGAATTCATAAGAGTAACAATATAGGACCCAAAAAGATTTTCGGTACCAAAATTGTTTGGATACACATATACTGCATATTTGTTATTACATTCTTGCATTCATTTTGTAATAAATACTATAATTATACTGTCTTAATATCTAATTTATATAGGATATGATGGGAGAAGATAAATCACAAATCCAGACCAACTAAATCAGATTCTTGGGAGGATTTAAATCACAACTGAAGATTGAACATATCAAAAAGGCTTTCTTATTTACCTGGGTAGTGAGCCTTTAGCCGGTAACTCCCACACCAGATGATCTTAGGGCACCAGATGAGAAAACATCTCTCGGGCTTAAGGACTCGAGTAAATAAGGCCACAAAAGTAAAGTGGATTATTTTATTTTTTGTCCACCATTTTAGGTCTGAATATTCATGCTTCCTGAGACATAATTACCCAACCTCAATAAGCGATTTTATCATCATTTCATATATATATATATATATATATATATATATATATATATATATATATAATGACATTTTCAGTCTTTGTTTCAATCTCAAAAATTGTATAAATGTGAAGTGCATAAATCTAAGGTAAAAAATTCAAGATCAAATTATCTTTCCAATCTTACTTTCTTATCTTAAAATTTAAACAAGATCTATTATTTTGACTTAGTTTAAAATTTCATAATTTTAGGTCTTCCTAATTCCTAAGATAATCTTAATTTTCTTAAAAAACAAATCAAAACTATTTATCTTGTTTCAAAAAGTTTTGTAAAAAGAAAAAGAAGAGAGTTTTTATATAACAGAAATTTTAACAATTTCCTAAGAAGAGGTGTAAAAGAAAGAAAACGTAAAACTCACTACGCTATTAAACCCTCCTCAACACTTATTTCGTGCATTGTTCTCAATGTATCGTGAATGTGTATATACATGAAACAAATAGAGAGGGAAGAAAAATTACCTCACGGTGGAGGTTCCAGTGGTGGTCTGATTGGGCCAAGTGTTGCTATCCAATTAAGATATCATGAATCTTGTAGAAACCCACCAGTGACCTCTCTAATACGACCTAGTAAAATGTTAGAGAACTGTATGATCTTATTAAAAAATTACCCTCATCCAATTTTCAATTTTCAAAAATAAATACTGAGTCATTTTCGTCAATGTTCTTGTCTAGTAATGAAGTGTGATTTTGAGAGATGATTGATTTGGACTCAAATAGAACATGGGTAAAAATCGATACCGACTCGAGAATTTGACTCAGATCAAGTCGAGATTCAAAAGGTGGAGTTGAAATTGGTTCAAAAATATAGTCCAGACCAAAGAATTGATGTTCACACACTTTTTCCATCAATGAAGTGTGATCATAAGATATTGATGATTCAATTTCACAATGTACAGGTACAAGATTCAATGTTGACTCTGGAATAGAGAAAAAAATCTGGTAAAGATACCGGGGTCATTATTGAATCAAAAAGTGAAATGGAATTACTAACATGAGGTTCGGGATCACATTCAGGTTCAATTTCAGTTTTAGGAAAGGGATAACTTGCCAGAATATCTAGGTGACTTTCATAACTTGGAGTTTGGTCAAGTTCAAATGTGCGTTCTAAAAGTGAATCTTGGTTTGCAAAATAATATGATTCTTGGCTCCAATTGGTAGAGTTAGGGTTATAAGAATTGGTCAAAGGTTGGCAAGAAAGACTTTCCTTGCTCTCATTGATCAGATCACTCATTATTGAGTCTAACCTACTGATAGGCCAGGTAACAGAATTTAGAGTCTGAATCATGTCTTCCATATTTTTTGCAATTGGTTCTTCTTGAAAAGGCAAGTATGGAAGTTGATTTTAGAAATTGTGGTGAAATTGTGAGTCCATGGAATTTTGCGGTTGCTGCTCGGACTCACGCAAGGGTTCCATACTCAAGTCCAGTATTGATGGTTGTTCATTTTAAATTTGTGAGACTAAAAAAGATGGGTAGGACTCTTGAAAATTTGGTTGAGATAATGAGTTCAACATATTTTGAAATCGTTGCACTTTTTCACAAAAGACTTCCAAACGCTTTTCTAACTCAGAGTCTTCTTCAATTGGATGTTTTAGGAAAGAAGTATATGGAGTTTATTTAGGAATGATTGTGAATTGAGCAAATTTTGAATTTGTTGTTGGGACTCAAGCATGGTTTCCATACTCCTTTTCAAATTAGATTTTTCTTCAGTTGGTGGAACAGGAAAATGAGGATATGAATCCAAATCGGGGAATGAAAATTATGGACAAGGTAGTTGAAAATTAGACTCGGGGGAGTTGAATCCCCATGAACTCTTTGAAGAGTGAAAATTATTTTGAAAATTATAATCATAGGATTGGAGATATGGGTCATATTGAGTCAGATAATCCCAACTCGGCATATTTGGTTGGTTCATGTTGTACATAGCCGGGTTGGAGTTATCCGAGTCAAATGAGGTCGGGGTGAAATATGGATTCATATTAGGATTGAAAAAATTGTTGTTGTTGAAATTCATATTACAATTTACAAAAAAGAAAACAAGCAAACAAACAAATAAACAAACAAAGAAAAAGAAAACAAGCCTATGCTAGGGTTGACTTAGACATAGACGACCCCTAACTGGTTGACTGTCCACGGCGGGTACCTTGTAGAAATTTGATCACAAGTTAATTGGCCAGGTAGGGGAAAGATCAGTGGGAGGTATCTGTGCTGGGGCAGCGTGCCTAATTATGTCAAATCACTATTCTTCGAGATTTCGCCTCTGAATCCCCAACCTTAGACACCGATTTGACAAGAGTCAAACTCTAACAACTTTCCCCTTAGGTCAATCTCCTAAATGAGTCCGAGATGTCCCTAGGGGCCAACGTCTAGCAAGTTTTATTAAGGGTTGGGTTTTGTGAATGGGGAGGTGATTTTTGGGCTAAAGGAGGGTAATGATTTCCCCACCTTATGTTGTATTGGGTGTTGCCCTTAAGTTCAATTGTTCAAATGTGCAATATAGATAAGAATGGACACAAAAAAGCGAGTAAATCTCTAAAGAGTTTGTCCTAACTATATGCAATGCAATATGTACACCTCCGTCAAGATCACAACAACACAAGAACAAAATACAGTATATTGGAATGAAAATTGATACATGCCTAGATGCAAATGTCTAAGCCGTTTTAAAGCATCCAATTTTCGTATTTTAATTCTTAAGTTATTATAGTGCATAGGTAACAAATATTAGCAATAGAATATAATATTATAAAAGAATTTACCTAACCATACAAGAGCAAGTGTGGACTTCTGCAATGCTAAAAATTTTGACCTGCACACCAAAAAACAAAGAAGAAAAGTTACCAAAAATGTGAAATAAAACGATTCCCATCCTCGGCAACGGTGGCAAAATTTGATCGGGGAAAATTGCGCACAAAAAGTATATGTTTTTAAATCGATATTTAAAGTTTGTATGCATTGGCTTCCTCGATACTTCCGTTATAGCATAGAGGCTAAAACGAGTCGAATCCATAAGGACGGGAGGTGATAGAAGGTTACACGGTATGTTCACGTGTATGTTAAGTGTTCTTCAATGTTTGAAAGAATGAAAAGAAAAGAATGAAAAGTGAAGAGTACGGTAAAACACGAAGCGGGTAACATAGAAGAAATGGTTTTTATAATTTTTGTTTGTATATCTAAAACAAAGTGAACAAGAAAGAAAACCTATGGCTACTAACTACTAATGGCTCCACTAACCATGCTAACCTCTTAGTGATAGTTGCCTTACATGTATCATTGGCCATCACTAGTCCTTGGTTCAAGAGCGTTTCAAAGCATGACCCATCCGATAACTTTCATATCCAAACTCAACAAAACAAGTAAAAGTTACACTTAAACCATCAAAACTAAACAAGAGTAAGCATGGAGTAAAGTAATGTTAGCTTGTTAGAGAGTTAGGATGTTAGAGTGTTAAAATCCATGATCATGAGCCATCAATGGCTCTTGCAAAAGTAAGGACAAGTAGAAGCTATTAGATTCATATGGATTATCAAGTAAGAAGTTAGCAAGTTAGTAGTTAGTTGCCGTGAGAGAAATTTAGTTAAACATGTAAAAGGTTAGAGAGACAACAAAGAGAGGTAAAGAGAGAGCCTTTCATAGCTTGTCACCTTCTATTACAAGCACTCTTACTTTTCAACCATGTATCACTCTCTCTCCTATTACAAGATTTAAAAGAAATGAAAAATACAAAGAAGAAGAAGAAGAAGAACTAAATTAAGCTACTTTAAACTACAACATGAAAATAAACTACCCTACTCTCTGGATCTCCCTCAATATAGAAAACAAAGGGGGTATTTATAGGCGAATGGGGCACCGGGGGTCAGTATGGAGCTGCGCGTCAAATCCTAGCGCGGTTCCATACCAGAGCCGCGAAAACGTGGTCATACGCGCGCGGCGCCGCCTGCCGCGCGCTGTCACGTCGCCCCCCTGTCAGTTGGATGTCCCGGTTTCTTGTTTTGGGCCCCTGGGTTTGACGAAATAGCTCTCCAAGGTCAATGGCTATATTTGTAGGCTTTTAATCACCAATTAAATGGTGATTTAGGTCTTTTTCTTCATTTCATGCCATGGACCTAGAAACATACAAGGGAGGTATTATTATCAGAATTAATATTAAATAAATGTGAAGATGTGATATGAAAAATGCAGTGTTAGAGTCAATAATCTCTGATCTAATTTAGTTAAAATCAAAATTTTAAAGATCCAGTTGGTTAGCTTGGAGAATCAACTGGGATAACGAGGATAGAGGCAAATCTAGATGTCCAAAAGCAACCCTATCAATATACAAAGGGATATCTAAAGGATTAGGACATATATTTAGAAGATTTAGAGAGATAAGATACAATCTGACTGAAGATCAAGGGATAAATAAATATTTATCTCCAACCTTATCAGAAAAACTTTTTTGTTGGGCTAGCGATTTGGTCTCATCCTCAAGCACGCTCTCCCCTCTCCATTTCTCCTATAAATACCTGTAATTGAGAAGGAAAATTAACACCACTGATCGTACACGTATTTTACATTATTTTTTTTACATTCTCACATTTATCTTGTAATAAATCATGCTAATTTCTTGTCTTAATGTCTTATTTTGTAGGTTTGTCTTAATGAAGGGAGAGAAGATAAGACCAAATAAAAGCGAGTTAAATTCTTATTTAATTGGATCTATTTGATTAACTGAAGATAAAGCCAAATAAATACAGTTAAAATCGAATTTAGAAGAATCAATTTGGTTAGCTTGAAAAATCAAAGAGATATTGTTAAAATTTAAATATCCAAAAGAGATATTATCAGAAGATCTTTTCTATTGGGCAAGCGATTTTATCCATATCTCCAATCTTATCTCCAAACTTATCAGAAGATCTTTTCTGTTGGCCAGTGATTTGGTCTCATCTTCAGGCACGATCTCCCTTATCCATTTCAACCTATATATACCACCACTTAAGAAGGCGAAGGGACACCACTCTAGTAGAGAGTTACGATTAGACTTATGCTTTAGATTTACCTTAGGTTTTTGTTTTTCTATTAATGTAAGTTCCCATTTCTTTATGTAACTTAGAGGAGAGAAAAGTTTCATAAGAAAAAGAGAGTGAAGACTATATTGAGAAGTGACACTAGTGTAAGTTTTCTTCCTTTTTTTATTGTTACTTAATTGAATTGAAGTTGTATTTTGTGTTATTCTTTTCATGTTTATATTTTGCTTTCTTCTGAGGTGCTTGTAAATCTAAATAAATTCGATAGCCTCGAATATGCATTGTCCTTGCAAGTGCTATTGATGGCTTATGGTGAGGGATAACCATTTCTATTTTAGTTTCTGCTTGCACTTTTAATTCATTGTTTAGATTGAGAATGGGGGAAGATCCTATATGCCATGGTTTAATGGCCTTTAAGCCAAGGTAGTCGTTGCAATAGATCCTTGGTAAGCAAGCGTTAAAGAGGTAAGTATTATTTAGTTTTTTTTAATTTTAGTTTTTTAGTTTAGAATCCCACTTTTAAACTACTCTTTCATCAATTTAATTCTTTCTTTTTATGTTAGTTTTCTTACTTTTAAAACAACATCAACACAATCTCTTCAATTATCTTCTCTTATTTCAAATTAATATTTTTTTCCTTTTTCTTTCTAAAACAATGAAGAACGTTATAACCTATTTTGTAAACTTGGAAAGAAACTTACTAAGAACTTCTATCGTAGTGTCTCTTTGTGGATAACGACCCATATAGCCACTTGATATAGTAGTAGCATTGAGAACTTATCACGTTTCTAAACTCTGTATTTTTTTTGTAGGTTCAAATTCAATCAAATTTTGGCGCCGTTACCAGGGAGAGTGATTAGTCACATATATTGCATATACATTGTCACCTTACCATACTTTTTAGCTAATAAATCCTATTAATAAGTCTTCTTTTTCTTTGTTAAATGTAGGCCCAATTGCTAAGAGAAAGGAAAGAGAAACAAGCCCAAAAGCCCACCAAATTCTGACTTAATTAAGAATAAATTCGAAATCAAGGAATCAGGGCAAAATCTTGGCATATCAAAGAAGTTGAAAATCGATTGAGAAGAATCCTCCCTGAATCAAGCAGTTGAAGCCAACAATTAAAGGCTGTTTCGTCAAATCCTGAAGCTGAAACGAGAAAACCAGAAGAAGATATAGGAGAATCACCAAACCAGGAGATCCCACCAATTGGGTGTGGCCACCTGGACACACCAGGGCCGCGCAAACGCGGCCCTAGCCATGTTTTCGCGGCCATGTAGTGTCAGTTGGGGGAGCGTTTGCTCCCCCAATCTTCCCGGGATTCCCCCCTTTTGGTTTCTCCCTATAAATACCAGTTTCCACAGAGCAAAAGGGAATGAAGACTAGGATTAGAATTTTTGTTTATTTTCTAAGGATGTAGACTCTTTGTTAGATAATACAAAAGTTATATTTTTGTTTTTCAATTTGTAGTCCAGTACAAATACTTATGAGAGAGAGGAATTGAGTGCTTGTACTTGAAGATTGAAGTGACATCAATATAAGAATCGAGTCACATTTTCTTCCACTCTTATTACGGTATGTCATGCATTATTTACTTGCTTTCTTCTTTGTTTTTCATAAGTAGCTAGATCAGTTTTCTGGGCTCACTATTGTACCTCTCTTCAATTCTTCTTCTCTTCTGATTTTAATGAAAAAGACCCAATGAATCATTTGCATGCCTTACTTAAAGCCTTTCATCTTGAAAGTGTTCTTGAAGACACATGAGGATGGGTTTGAATTTTTAAACTCGTACTTCTTTTAAGAACGTTTCTTGAACTATTTTTATTTCATACTCGCTTCTTCGCGCTTGATGATTTAACATCCGATTCAAAACGATTTCTTAAAGAAAAGAGTGAACTCTTCCAACTATCTTATGTGCTTTACTTCAAAACTTCCTAAAGTCAATCTTAAGTTTTGCCTATGATCAAGTTGAGGCATTTAGGATTTCAATAGAAGAATGAATAGTTGAGTAGTGAGATGTGAGCCCAGATTTTCTTCCTTATTATAATCAATAAAATAATTTTCTAGCTTTTTAAATCACCTTCTCCAAAGCCTTCTCTAAAGTTGCAATTTCTCTTTTAATCATCTCCTTCTTTCCATTCTCTTTTCACTAAAAAAAAAAACGAGCAAAATTCTTTGTTATTAAACGAATCACCGAAAAGCTTTCATCGCATTCCTCCTCGTGGACACGACCCGTTAGCCACAAGCTGCACGGTAAATTCTTTACTCTTTGATTGTTCTTTCAATTAAGCAATCAATTTTTGGCGTCGTTGCCGGGGAGGGAACGGTGTATTTATTTTTTAACAAGTTTTGTGTGTTGTTTCAGGGACTTGAAGATTCAGATCTAGCATTCAAGCTTTGCAAGAGAAGACTTGCAAATTCTGTGCCCCTACTCTCGAAAGTAAGAAACAGAATTTCAAGAAATTGCGTTACAAAAACTAAAAATTCCATTGGACTACTAAAACTCTTTTTTGCAGGACATATTGCTCGCAAAAAAATTAAGTTTTTGTACGTTATATTTTGCTATTTCTGCTATCCAATATCCCTATTTTAATCCAACAGTAATTTGAGTGATTGTTAATTGCTTAAAAAACGTTTAGACTTGCATTCTAGGCATTTGTCTAATTACGTTTACTTTATAATTACTGTTGAAGAGAGCTGGAGACAAGGTACGTATGCATAGCATATAGTTTAGGAAACATTCTTGGGTGATATTTGCTTTTGAATACTACTTTTCTATATCTTGCACACTTTGCACAATTAACTCTAAGGGAAAAACCCAATTCAAGATAAGATGGGGAAGTCATTACCCTTCCTTAGCCCACAAACCATCTCCAAGCACGCACAACCTAAGCCTAAGTAAAATATGATAGACGTTGGCCTTAGGGACATCTCAAACTCACTAGGAGATTATCCTAAGAGGAAAAGTGTTAGAAATTGACTCCTGCCAAATCAGTGTCCAGGAAGGGGATTGAGGGCCGAAAGCCCGAAGATTGGTGGTTACTTAATTAAGGAACGTCTTTGACGGATAACCTCCCACCAATCTTGCCCTGACCTGGCTGATTACCTTGTGGTCAAAGTCTACATTATACCTCCTGTGGACAATCAACCAGTTAGGAGTTATCTAGGTTGAGGTTACCTTAGATTAGGCTTGGTTGATTACTATTTTTGACTGTTGGTAAACTTGTTTGTGATTGTGATTGTATTTGTGTATGCAAGTGTGGTCAAGAGACCCTAATTCATCTAGGTTGACTAGAAACACATCACCACCCAAGTTTGAACCAAGACCAGATCCGGTAATGACTCAATCAACATCATTGCAGGATAGGTTCTACCCCATTAGAACCTCACTTCCATCTTGCATTCTACTTCCATCGGTTGGTGAATACAATTTTGAGCTCAAGCCTCAATTCATCAACACACTCCCCAAGTTTCATGGCTTAGAGTCCGAAGATGCTTACTTCTTTATAAGAGAATTTGAGGAAGTATGTCTAATGATAAAATTCCACACCTTGTAGATGATGCTATTAGGTTGAGATTTGTCCCTTTTGCACTTAAGGACCTAGCAAAGAAATGGCTTTACAGCTTAGCGGCCGGTTCTATCACATCTTGGGATGGTTTCATCAAGATCTTTTTGAAGAAATTCTATCCAATTCATAAGACCGCTCTCATTAGGAAGACAATCATGCAATTCAAGAAAGAACCGAGTGAACCGTTCTGGAGGTACTTTGAACGCTTTAAAGACCTCCTTGTCCAATGTCCACATCATGGAATAGAGAAATGGCGACAATGCCAAATTCTTTATGACGGTTTAGACTATTCTACCAAAACCCTCTTAGAATGTATGTGCCAAGGGGGATTCTTGCAGAAGGATGAAAATGAAGGATGGGATTTGTATGAAAACCTAGCTGAAAAGACCATCCAATGGGAACCTACTAGTGAGACCTCTAGGAATCCTAACTCCATCTCTTCAAAATGAGGTCTCCATTCTATCGAATTATCCATAACTAATGAGGCTAAGTTACTAGCCTAGCTAGAAGACTGAAAGCTCTAGAAACGAAGGAACCAAGTCCAGTCAATCAAGTCAGCTCAAACCAATTTCCAACTCCGGGCTGCACTTACTGTCAAGTCATGAATCATGTGTTCGAGGAGTGCCCTGTGTTTCAGGCTCAACAACAATACCATGAACCGATGAATGCGGCCTTTTCAAGGCCGAACAATAATCCTTACGCACCAACGTACAATCCTGGCTGGAGAAATAACCCTAATTTCTCATGGAGCCAAAATAACACTGACCATTCACGATCAAATCATGCTAGCCACTTCCATCATGGTAATAATTCTTCCAATCATCAATCCAATTTTTCTAATTTCCATAATAATTCTCCCAACCATCCACCTAACATTCCAAACTATCAACAAAACTTTCCCAACCAAGCTCCACAATCCTCCTTCCAGAATCCTCAACTAGAAAGGAGAATGACTGACTTTGAAAGAAACATGAAAAGATACATGAAAAACTAAGATTCTCTCATGCAAACTATACAGAGGTTAGAGGTTCAAATGAGCCAACTAGCCACTCCACAGAATGAGAGACAGAAGGGTACCTTGCCTAGTCAGCCAATAACCAATCCGAGGAATTCTCAACAAGCTCAATTTGGCTGAGGATCATTCATTAAATCAATGTAATGTTGTTCATACATTGAGGTCAGGAAAGAGAGTTGATAATCAAGTGTCAACGCCAACTAATCCCATTCAGCACAACCACAATCAAGCATCCACCTCATCTAATCCAAATCCTTCCAATTCTGACGAATCTGAAAAAGATAAGTCAACCAGTCAGGTGCACCACCTATAGTACCATTTCCTAACAAGCTGAAAAGCAACAAGCAAAATCCATACATGGACAAGATAATTGAGATATTTAATCAAGTGAAGATAAATGTGCCACTTCTTGATGCCATCCAACAAGTCCCTTCCTATGCTAAGTTTCTTAAGGAAGAGAAAAACTAATGTACCCAAAAAGGTCTTCTTAACCACTAACATTAGTGAGCTACTATCGGGTCCGATCCCTATCAAGTACAAGGATCCAAGTAGTCCCACCATTGCCTGCACAATAGGACGAGCCGAGATTAGTCGTGCACTTCTTGACTTGGGGGCAAGTATCAACTTGCTTCCATTCTCAGTTTATCAACAAATCGGGTTGGGCGATCTTAGTCCAACTCGAGTCACCATCCAACTGGCTGACCGTTCAGTAAAAGTTCCAAAAAGGAGATTAATGATGTCCTGATCCGGGTAGGAGAGTTTATTTACCCTGTCATTTCATAGTTCTGGAGACACAATCTGTGTCCAACTCCAATCATAGGGCTCAAACTCCTGTTATCCTAGGGCGACCATTCCTTACTACTGCCAATGCCATCATCAATTGTAGAATTGGGTCCATGAGGTTAACCTTTGGGGATATGACTAGAGAAATCAATGTCTTCAATCTAGGAAAACAACCCCGCGATCTTGAGGACCAAACATTTGAAGTCAACCTAATTGAGAACTTAACAAGTGAACATAGGGAAGAATTGGAACTAGAAACTGAGTGTGGCTTCGGGTTAGAGTCTGACGACTTTAATCTTGATCAGGTTGTAGATTCTGATGTGAATTGGGCCTCGAACCCTATTTCACCGATAATGGAGCCAACAAATTTGATTAGTCCTTCCAGTGAGCCTTCCTCTTCCTTAGAATTGAAAGCCTTACCTACGCATCTCAAGTACGTCTATCTAGGCGAACAAGAGACCTTTCCTGTCATCATTGCCTCCCATTTAAATGACAGGGAAGAAGAAGATCTTAAAGCAATTCTAAGAAAACATAGGGAAGTCATTAGTTGGACTATGACCGATATAAAGGGATTAAGTCCGACCATCGTTCAACATCGCATTCATCTCAATGAAGGCACCACACCTAAAAGAGACCCCCAGCGTAGGTTAAACCCTATAATGCAAGAGCTGTTCATGCTGAAATTGTCAAACTCTTAGACAATGGGATAATTTATCCCATTTCTGATAGCCAATGGGTTAGTCCTGTCCACGCGGTTCCAAAGAAATCTGGTTTCACCGTAGTGGAAAACGAGAACAAAGAGTTGGTTCAAATTCGACTTCCCACGAAGATCCGAGTTTGCATCGACTATAGGAAGCTTAATGCTGCAACTCGTAAGGACTATTTTTCACTTTCCTTCATTGATCAAATGCTTGAACGTTTGGCGGGTCACGAGTATTACTATTTCTTGGACGGTTACTCGGGGTATAATCAGATCCCTATTGCTCCTGAGGACCAAGAAAAGACTACATTCACATGTCCATTTGGGACATTTGCTTATCGTCGAATGCCTTTTGGGTTATGCAATGCCCCAGCAACGTTTTAACGTTGCATGTTGAGTCTTTTCTCTGATATGGTAGAACGATTCTTAGAGATCTTTATGGATGATTTCTCCATCTATGGAGATTCATTCACTCAATGTCTCCACCATTTAGAACTTGTCCTCCAACGTTGTGCTGAGAAAAATTTTACATTGAATTGGGAGAAATGCCACTTCATGGTAAAACATGGAATTGTCTTGGGTCATGAAATTTTCAAGAAAGGAATTGAAGTGGACAGAGCTAAAATTGAGGTTATTGCTAAGCTTCCCATGCCCAAATGTGTTAAGGACATTAGATCCTTCTTAGGACACGTTGGTTTCTACCGAAGATTTATCAAGGATTTTAGCAAAATTGCTAGGCCCTTGACTAATCTGTTAGCTAAGGATGTGTCCTTCACTTTTGATACTGAATGCATGAATTCTTGGGAGAAGTTTAAGAGAGATCTTATTTCTGCACCAATCATATCTGTACAGATTGGTCTAAGCCATTCGAAATCATGTGCGATGCTTCCGATTTTGCCATAGGCACTGTCCTCGGACAACGCATTGATAACAAGCAGCATGTGATTTACTACTCTAGTAGGACTCTCAATGATACTCAATTGAACTACACTACGACTAAGAAGGAATTCTTGGCAGTAGTGTTTGCCTTAGAGAAGTTTCGTCCCTACCTACTTGGGTCCAAAACCACCATTTTCACCGATCATTCTGCGCTTAGGTACCTCATGATGAAGAAGGATGCCAAGGCCCGACTCATTCGTTGGATCCTCCTTCTTCAAGAATTCGATCTTGAGATTCGAGATAAAAAAGGTGTAGAAAATATCGTTGCTGACCATCTCTCACGGATCCCTAATTCTCCATGCAACGAATTACCCATAAATGAGGATTTTCCTGATGAAAATCTCTTAGCTATCTCTAGGGAACCTTGGTTTGCGGATATAATGAATTGCTTAGTCACAAACCAAACTCCATCTCATTGGTCCAAAAACAATATATACCGATTCTTATCCCAAGTCCGGTATTTCTTTTGGAAGGAACCGTATCTTTTTAAGTACTATTCTGACCAAATTATTAGGAGATGCATTCCCGATGAGGAGGTTAAGAGTGTTCTATCCTTTTGTCACGAACTTGCATGCGGTGGACACTTTGGTCCCCGCAAGACTGCTGAAAAAGTGCTACAAAGCGGGTTCTATTGGCCCACTTTGTTCAAGGATGACTATGAATTTTGCAAGACGTGCCCTAGATGCCAAATGGTAGGAAGGATCTCAAAACGAAATATGATGCCCCTCAACCCAATTCTAGAAATAGAACTCTTAGATGTTTGGGGCATCGACTTTATGGGTCCATTTCCTAATTCATTTGGAAACCAATACATATTGGTTGCTGTGAATTATGTGTCCAAGTGGGTAGAAGCCGTTCCTTGTAAAACTAATGATAACAAAGTTGTCATAAAGTTTTTGAAAGAGAACATTTTTTCACGCTTCGGAACCCCTCGTGCTATCACCAGTGATAATGGCACTCACTTTTGCAATAGATCTTTTGAAGCTCTTATGTGAATGTATGCCATAACTCACAAGTTGTCCACACCTTATCATCCTCAAACCAGTGGGCAAGTTGAGGTTTCCAATAGACAAGTCAAACTTATCTTGGAGAAAACTGTGAACCAAAACCGGAAAGATTAGTCTATCAAACTTATAGATGCCCTATGGGCCTACAGGACCACTTTCAAGACGATTCTAGGAATGTCTCCTTATAGGTTAGTCTATGACAAACCTTGTCACTTGCCCGTTGAGTTAGAGCACCAAGCCTTATGGGCAATCAAGCAGTTGAATTTTGACTTGACTAAGGCCGGTGACCTTCGGAAATTACAAATTTTTAAATTAGAGGAATTGAGAAATGAGGCCTATGAAAATTCTAGGATCACTAAAGATAGAGTCAAGATTTTTCATGATAAACACATCATAAGAAAAACCTTTGTCCCTGGACAAAAAGTCTCACTTTATAATTCTAGGCTTCATTTTTTTCCAGGAAAATTGAAATCAAGATGGACTGGGCCATTCGTTGTAAAAACCGTGTTTTCACACGGTACAGTTGAGATCAGTGACACCAAGAATGGAAATGACTTTAAGGTAAATGGTCAATGCTTTAAACTTTTCTTGGAATCGATGCCAGTAAATAAAATGGCTATGGGTCTTTTAGACCCAGTGTATCGGTAACCTTCCTCTTTTCCATTTTATTTCATGCATTTATACATTTCTTTCATACATTGGGGACAATGCATGAGATAAGTGTGGGGGAGGGTTCTAACATGACAAATATATATAAAAAAAAGAAAAAGAAAAATATATATATATATATATATATATATATATTAAAAAAAAAACTTTTTGAAAGGTTAGAACAATATTTTGATATATTTTTTGTAAGAAATTAAGTCAATTTTAAGGAATAGGAAAATCATAATTAGGATTTCTTACACTTGGTCAAAAGAAGATAACTTGTTTGATTTTTAGGGTTAGGAAGAAAATTTGTAAAAGTAATTTAGTCTTGATATTTACCTTGATGAAATATGCACACTAAATACACTTACATACTTAAGGTTTAAAAACAGAGACTCTTATGCCTTATAAAAAAAATATTATGAAAAAGAGAAAAAATATAAACAAATCTAATTATTGATTAGCTAGGTGCTTTGGACTAAGCAAGCCTTGGTATTTATGCAAAAGATAATTAAATAAGTTTGAAAAAAATGTATATATATAAATCCTCTGATTAAGCTGGGTATTTATGCCTCATGAAGCATATGTATTCACGCCTAAAAGGGGTACATCTTATAAATAAAAACCTTGGTTTCGTGGCCTTATCTACTCGAGTGTTTAAGTCCTTAGGGGTGTTTTCTCACCTGGTGCCCTAAAACTGTCCGGTTTGGGTGTCACCGACTGAAGGCTCGTTACATGGGCAAATTAGAAAGCCTAATGAAATTGAGGATAAATTTCACCAAAATAAATATAAATAAGGCATAGGAGTTAATGTTAAAGAACCCTTAGTTAACTTCACAGTCACGATGGTGCATACGACTCAGGGTAAATTAATAGACTAGATGAGAAGTACAATTTGACTCCTTACTTTTGATGGCATGTGTTTGAATAAAGACTGAGTTTCAGAATGAAAAATTTGATATTCCTATAACTTATACATTACTTAAAGCCTTACAAATATACTTCAAATATTTTCTCCTTTAAAAATGCTTTTCGAAAATATTAACTTTTTTCTCTTTCTTTATGGATTTTGTGGGTGCAATCCACTAAAAACCCTCACGAGACAAAACTCGTGCTCTAGGGGTAACCTAAAGGTTTAACGGCTTGTTGCACATGCTCAGTGCAATCGAGTGACCTGCGAAAGTGGTCTAATAATTGATTAGAATTAGTCTGATGTTTTGCTCGAGGGCGAGCAAAAGATAAGTGTGGGGGTGTGATTAGTCACATATATTGCATATACATTGTCACCTTACCATACTTTTTAGCTAATAAATCCTATTGATAAGTCTTCTTTTTCTTTGTTAAATGTAGGCCCAATTGCTAAGAGAAAGGAAAGAGAAACAAGCCCAAAAGCCCACCAATTTCTGACTTAATTCAAAATAAATTCGAAATCAAGGAATCAAGGCAAAATCTTGGCATATCAGAGAGGTTGAAAACCGGTTGAGAAGAATCCTCCCTGAATCAAGCGGTTGAAGCGAACAATCAAACGCTGTTTTTTTAAAATCCTGAAGCTGAAACAAGAAAACTAGAAGAAGATACAGGAGAATCACCAAACCAGGAGATCCCACCAATTGGGTGTGGCCACCTGGCCACACCAGGGCCGCAGAAACGCGGCCCAAGCCGCGTTTCCGCGGCCATGTAGTGTCAGTTAGGGGAGCGTTTGCTCCCCCAATCTTTCCGGATTCCCCCCTTTTGGTTTCTCCCTATAAATACCAGTTTCCACAGAGCAAAAGGGAGCGAAGACAAGGATTAGAATTTTTGTTTATTTTCTAAGGATTTAGGCTCTTTGTTAGATAGTACAAAAGTTGTATTTTTGTTTTTCAATTTGTAGTCCAGTACAAATACTTGTGAGAGAGAGGAATTGAGTGCTTGTACTTGAAGATTGAAGTGACATCAATACAAGAATCGAGCCACATTTTCTTCCACTCTTATTACGGTATGTCATGCATTATTTACTTGCTTTCTTCTTTGTTTTTCATGAGTAGCTAGATCGGTTTTCTGGGCTCACTATTGTACCTCTCTTCAATTCTTCTTCTCTTCTGATTTTAATGAAAAGACCCAATGAATCATTTGCATGCCTTACTTAAAGCCTTTCTTCTTGAAAATGTTCTTGAAGACACATGAGGATGGTTTGGATTTTTAAACTCGTACTTCTTTTAAGAACGTTTCTTGAACTGTTTTCATTTCATACTTGCTTCTTCGCGCTTGATGATTTAGCATCCGATTCAAAACGATTTCTTAAAGAAAAGAGTGTACTCTTCCAACCATCTTATGTGCTTTACTTCAAACTTCCTAAAGTCAATCTTAAGTTTTGCCCATGATCATGTTGAGGCATTTAGGATTTCAATAGAAGAATGAACAGTTGAGTAGTGAGATAGTGAGCCCAGATTTTCTTCCTTATTATAATTAACAAAATAATTTTCTAACTTTTTAATCACCTTCTCCAAAGCCTTCTCTAAAGTTGCAATTTCTCTTTTAATCATCTCCTTCTTTCCATTCTCTTTTCACTAAAAAAAAAAACGAGCAAAATTCTTTGTTATTAAACGAATCACCGAAAAGCTTTCATCGCATTCCTCATCGTGGACACGACCCGTTAGCCACAAGCTACGCGGTAAATTCTTAACTCTTTGATTGTTCTTTCAATTTAGCAATCAGAGAGACGGTAAGTTTTTCTATTAGTTTACTTAATGGGTAATAATTTTTCTCTATTTTTGCGTTCATGGACTTATATCAAGAAAACTATTATAACAGAATACATATAAGTAGTTCTGGGACTCTGTTGTAAAAAGCAGATCCCAAAACCCTCAGTATTGTCACGCAAACATGATAAAAGCCACGTCTTCGTGGCAATCTGGCTGAACTACTAACCTGTCTTTTTTGTAGGTTGGTTAATTTGTAAAGTTTAAGTCTCTGCAGCTATTTATTTTTTTATTTAACTCACTGTACAAACTTTTCTAACCTCAACAGTAACTTGGTGACTGTTAATTCTTAAAAAAATGTTTATAAATTGCATTTAGGGCATTCGTCTAATTACGTTTACTTTTGTATTACTGTTGAAGAGTGCTAGAACCAAGGTACATGTGCATTGCATGTAGCTTAGAAAATACATTTGAGTGATGCATATTGCTTAATTGTATTTATTTTGCTAAATATCTGCACACTTGCACTAAAGCGATTAAGGGCATATCCTTAAATAAGATAAGGTGGGAGAAATTATTACACTCCTTTAACCCACAAACCATCTCCTCACTCACTAATTCAATTCTAATTTAAAATTGAGTATATATTGGCCCTAGGGACATTTCAGACTCAATAGAAGACTGACATAAGGAGGAAGTTGTCAAAATTTTACTCTTGTCAAATCGGTATTCAAGGCTAGGGATTGAGAGGCGAAACCTCGAAGGCTGGTGGTTTGGCTTAATTAGGCCCATTGCTTTTGCACGAATAACTCCCACCAATCTTGCCCCAATCTGACCGATTAACTTGAGATTAGATTGCTGCAATATATCTTCCGTTAACAGTCTAACCAGTTAGGAGTTGTCTAGATCTAAGGTCTACCCTAACATAGGCTAAATTTTTCTTTCTTTTTGTCTGTTTATTTATTTATTTTTTTGATATCTTTGTGATATGGATTACAATTACAATTATTCCAATGAATATAGTGATTCATACTTCACCCTGACCTCTTTTGACTCAGATATTACCAATCAGATATTTCATAACTCTAACCAACCAAGTATTATGGATTGGTCTTATCAGAATCAATATATGCCCAGTCCCAATATTATGAACAAGATTAAAACAATCATCTTCACTCTTTACAAAGTCAGTCGGCATACAACTCCCCGAAGTCATATGGTTAACCACCTTACCAACATCCAGCTTCATATACTACTTATCATGTTAACCTATGGAAGAAAATTTTGAATTGACTAAGAGTACAGAAGCATTAATTGAGTCCCAAAATCAATTTCAAGACATGATGGACTCATAATCCCATAAAAATTTCCAAATCCAAGATTCCTAATATATTTTTTAGGTCTCACAATAAGAAGAAGAACCTACTGACTTAGGAAAGAGTATGGAACCCATTATTCAATCACAAAATAATTCCATCAATAGGTTAGAAGCACTAATGAGTCAACTGAATAATACTTATAGGGTAGAGGAAACTCTTCCTTATCAATATTTGACCAATTTTGATTGCCCTAGCCATATTGATAAGAACCGAAAATCATGGTGCCTTGAAGAGTTTAACCAAGATTCAATTTCACCACAACATCTTGAACTTGACCAATCCCAATTCTTTGACAAATTGGCAAGTTCTTAATTCAAGGACCAACTTTGTGATTCAGTTCCAATCTTTGAATTATAGTCAATGAAGAGAAACCGTCAATCTTTAGGTTCGAAGCCTAATGAAGTTTCATGGACTTCATTAGTTTCCAACACATGCTTAGGGCATACAAGGCGTCGAGTGGCCACAATAAGATGATAAGTTATGTCAATAGGTAAGGCTAATGTAGCCACTAGTGCTGCCAAAGCATCCGCCTTATTATTTTGGAAACAAGACACATGACCGATGTAAAAGCCATCAATTGAATTAGCCATTTTGATGAGTGATTAGTCTCTAAAATTGCATTGTTTTTTTGTTTTTCTTTTTTTTGTAAATTGTGATATGGATTTCAATAACAACAATTTTTTCAATTCAAATATGAATCCATATTTCACCCATACCTCATTTGACTCGGATAACTCCAACCTGACTATGTACAATATGAATTACTATATATGCTGAGTTGGGATTATCTGACTCAATATGACTCATGTCCCCAATCCTATGACTAAAATTTTTAAAATAACTTTCACTCTTCACAGAATTTATGGGGATTCACCTCCCCCGATTAAATTTTGGCGTCGTTGCCGGGGATGGGAATGGTTTGATTTCACATTTTTGTTAATTGTTTTTCTTTGTTTAAGGTGTGCAGGTCAAATACTTTAGCATTGCAGAAGTCCACACTTTCTTTTGTATGGTTGGGTAAATTCTTGTATATTGCTATATTCTATTGCTAGTTTTTGTTTATATTACTTGTGCACTGTAATAATTTTAAGAACTAAAATACGGTAATTGGATGTCTTAAAACAGTTTAGACATTTGCATCTAGGCACGTGTCGCTTTTAATTCTAATATACTGTATTTTGTTCTTGTGTTGTTGTGATCTTGACGGAGGTGTTTATATTACATTGCATATAATTAGGACAAACATGTGGGTGATTTACTCTCTTTGTGTGTTCATTGTTATCTATATTGCACACTTGCACGAATTGAACTTAAGGGTAACACCCAATACAACATAGGGTGGGGAAGTCATTACCCTCCCTTAGCCCAAAAAATCACCTCCCCACTCACACAACCCAAGCCTTAATAAAAATTGCTAGACATTGGCTCCTAGGGACATCTCTGACTCATTTAAGAGATTGACCAAAAGGGAAAGTTGTTAGAAGTTGACTCTTGTTACATCAGTGTTCAAGGTTGGAGATTGAGAGGCGAAATCTCGAAGAATAGAGGTTTGAAGGTTTGACATAATTAGGCCCGCTGCTATGGCACGGATACCTCCCACTGATCTTGCCCCAACCTGACCGACTAACTCGTGGTCAGATTTCGACATTGTACCCCCCGTGGATAGTCTAACCAGTTAGGAGTCGTCTAGGTTTAAGTCAACCCTAACATAGGCTTGTTTTCTTTTTCTTTTTCTTTATTTGTTTGTTTGTTTTTTATAAATTGTGAAATCGATTTTAAGAACAACAATTTTTTCAATCCTAATATGAATCCATATTTCACCCCGACCTCATTTGACTCGGATAACTCCGACCCAGTTATGTACAACATGAACCAATTATATATGCTGAATTGGGATTATCCGACTTAATATGTGCCCCAGTCCCAATATTATGAACAAGACTGGAATAATTATTACCACTCTTCACATAGTCAGTGGGGATACAACTCTCCCAAGTCATATGGTCAACCACCTTATCAATATCCAACTTCATATACTCCTTCTCCCGAACAACTATTAGAAGAACTAATTGACTGGGAAAAGGATGGAAGTCTTAGAGAAACTCAAGTGACGAATTCAAAATCTAGAAGACTCAAAATCCCATGAAAATTTTCAAATCCAAGATCCTTACTTAATTTTTCAATTCTCACAACAAGAAGCACATACCATCTTAGAAAAGAGTATGGAATCTGTGATTCAATTCCAAAGCGATCTTTTCAATATAATAGAGGTTAGACTCAGTCGATTGGAAAACATGTGTAGGAATAAGGAAATACTCCCTACCCAATCTTTGACTATTCCTAGCACTTCTAGTCATATTGATGAAAATCAAGAATCATGGAATCTTGAATATTTTGACCAAGATCAATTTCACTGCAAAACTTTAAACTTGACCAATATCAATCCATTGACAAATCGGCAAGTTTTCATTTCAATAAAATTGACCTTGAATATGAATGTGAACCAGACCCACCATTTCGTGATTCAATTCCAACCTTTGAATCTATGTTGACTCTGGCATCCTTACCCAAGTTGGACCCATTGCCCGAGCCAACATTGATTCCTGTATCCATGGATTTTGAAATTGAACCATTTTTTTGGATAGTCACATTTCATTGATGGGAATAGAATATGAAATTAAATTCTTTGATTTGGACTCAACTCTTGAACCTAAACCGACTCTCGAACCCAAAGTTGATTTTTCTGAGTTAGTATTGGTTCCCGAGCTTTTTATTTCAAAGCCCAAATCATTTATTCCACAAAATTACATTCTATTGTTGGACCAAGGTATTGACCAGAATGACTCAGTGATGATCTTTCGAGGTTTTGTCATGTAAAGGGATAATTTTCATGATAGGATCTTGCATGATCCTAATAAAATTGGGGATTGTAAATATGTTAATAAAAAAGAGGTCAATAAGGGTGAATTCCGTAAGCCACTACATTATCTTGATTGGGTAGCAACGCTTGGCCCAATCAGACCACCACTGGAGCCACCACCATGAGGTAATTTTTCTTCCCTTTCTATTTGTTTCATGTATATACACATTCACGATGCATTGAGGACAATGCATGAGATAAGTGTGGAGGAGAGTTTAGTAACATAGGTTGTTTAAATTTTCTTTCTTTTACACTTTTTAGGAAATTTTAAAATTTCTTTTGTATAGAAACTCTTTTCTTTTTCTTTTTACAAAACTTTTTAAAAGAAGAGAAATAATTTTGATTTATTTTTAAGAAAATTAAGATTATCTTAGGAATTAGGAAGACCTAAAATTATGAATTTTTAAACCAAGTCAAAATAATAGATCTTGTTTAAATTTTAAGATATGGAAGTAAGATTGGAAAGATAATTTGATCTTGAATTTTTTGCCTTAGATATATGCACTTTACACTTACACAATTTTTTGGGATTGAAAACAAAGACAGAAAATGCCATAAAAAATATAAAAAAAATATGATGATAATAAAAATTACTTATTGAAGTTAGGTAATTATGCCTCAGGAAGCATGATTATTCACGCCTAAAACGGTGGACAAAAAATAAAATAATCTCCTTTAGTTTTTTGGCCTTACTTACTTGAGTCCTTAGTACGAGGGATGTTTTCTCATCTGGTGCCCTAAAGCTATCTGATTTGGGAGTCATCGGCTAAAGGCTCACAACTCGGGTGGATAAGAAGCTTAAGAAAACTAAGGGAAGAAAAAAGAAAAAATATATTAAATAAATGGCATGAAAGTTAGAGTTGATATCCCAAAAATCTTCACTGTTCACAAAGTGCATATGTTCTAAGAATTTTATGAAAGATCAAAGAATCAATTCAATTTTAAATTCTTACATTTAATTTATAACAAGATTTTGCATTTCAACTTAGTTTAAAGAAGAATAATTTCTGCTTAACATATGACCTTGGATCATTTAAATTTTCACAGAAATATTTTAACACTTTTCTTTATTTCAAAATACTAACATTTGATTTCTTTCTTTATGAATTTTGCGGGTGTAATCCGCTGAGAGCCCTCAGGAGACAAAACTCCTTCTCTAGGGGAAACATAGAGGTTTAATGGCTTGTTGCACATGCTCAATGCAATCGCGTCACCTACGAAAGTGATGTAATAATTTTCTTAGGTTTTTGTTATGCTCGAGACGAGCAAAAGATAAGTGTGGGGGTGTGATTAGTCTTTAAAATTGCATATTTCATACTATATCTTCACATTTATTCAATATTAAATTTTGTTAATAATACCTCTCTTGTATATTTCTAGGTCCATGGCATGAAATGAAGAAGAAGCCTAAAAGTCCCATTTAATTGGTGATTAAAAGCCTACAAGAATAGCCATTGATTTTGGAGGGTGGTTTCATCAAAACTCGGGGCCCAGATCCAGAAACCAGGATGTACAGCCGACAGGGGGACAAGCGGGGGGCGCGCAGCAAGCGGCGCCGCGTGCACCGCCCTAAGTTTACCGTGGAGATGCGGCAATTGCTGCGTTTCTGTGGTAAAGTTGTGGAGCCACACACCAAGATTTGACACGCGGCTCTGTACAGACCCTCTGGTGCCTTGTTTCGTCTATAAATACCCTGGGATGTCCAGAGCACCAGGGAGAGGAGTTTTGAGTAGTTTTTAGGATAGTTTTTAGGGTTTTCTTCTCCATGTTGTAGTTTCGGATAGTTTTGGTGAGTTTTTCTTCTTTCTTCTTTATATTTTTCATTTCTTATAGATCTCGTAATAGGAAAGAGAGTGATACATGGTTGGAAAGCAAGAGTGCTTGTAATGGAAGGTGACAATCTATGAAATGTTCTCTCTTTACCTCTCTTCATTTTCTTCTCTCTAACTCCTTTTACATGTTTAGCTAATTTTCTCTCATGACAACTAATTACTAACCACTAACTTGCTAACTTCTTACTTGATAATCCACATGAATCTAATAACCTCTACTTGGCTTTGCTCTTGCAAGATCTATTGATGGCTCATGATGATGATTTCTGACACTCTAACATCCTAACTCTCTAACAAACTAACATTACTTTACTCCATACTTACTATTGTTTAGCTTCGATGGTTTAAGTGTAGCTTGCATTTGTTTGTTGAGTTTGGAAATGAAAGTTATCTTATGGGTCATGCTTTGAAATGCTCTTGAACCAAGGATTAGCGATGGCCAAGGATACATGTGAGGCAACTATCACTAAGAGGTTAGTATGGTTAGTGGAGCCAGTAGTAGTTAGTAGCCATGGGTTTTTTTTATCTTTTACTTTATTTTAGAAATATATCAAAAATCACAAATACCATATTTTTTATGTTTCCTACTTCTTTGTGTTTCATCATACTCTTATCTTTTCATTCTTTTTTTTTCTTTTCTTTCATTCTTTAAAACATTGAAGAACGCTAACATAAACGTGAACGTACCGTGTAAGCTTCTATCGCCTCCCGTCTTTATGGATTCGACTCGTTTTAACCTCTATGCTATAACAGAAGTATCGAGGAAGCCAAAGCACACACACTTGAAATATTAATTTCAAAACATACACTTTTAATGCACGGTATTCTCCCAATCAATGACTGCATGGTGATAAGGTACCAAGTCTTCATACAGAATCTCGTATTCTCCTTTAACTTGATTGACAATTAGCTTTGAGTCACCATAAGCCTCGAGGTAGCGTACCCCATTTCATGAGCAAGTTGAAGGCCGATGAGAAAGGCAGTATATTCTGCTACACTGTTAGAACAAGGTGTTGTCAATGAAAATGCCCGAGGAAGGACATGATTTTGTAACGAGATGAATACCACCTCCACACTAGTGATTATCTTTCCTTTGGGGACTGTTCTTGATACTCCATCAAAGAACATCTGCCACACTTCGTCCTCTTAGACCATATTTGATTCGAAAATCTCATCTAGAATATCTTCATGAAGTTTTGAGCTCTTCAAAACCGGATGAGCTACTAGAAAGTCTGCAAGGGCTTGACTCTTGATTGCCTTTTAAGGGACAAAGAGCATGTCGTATTGAGATAGAAGGATGGCCCACTTAGCTAACCTCGAATTCAGCGATCCTGATTTTGTCATGAGGATATGCAAGGTATTAACTCTAAAAATGACATGTATGGTCTGGCCAACTAAGTAATGTCGCGTCATTTGAATGGTGAAGACAAGAGGTAAATATTCCTTCTCAATAGGGTTATACCGGGACTCAGTTCCTATCAGGGTGCTGCTTAGATAGTAAATGGCATGTTCATGGCCTTTGTCATTCTTTTGGGCAAGAAGAGAACCTAGTGGTCCATATTTTATTTAGAGTAAGAATAGTTTTCCTGATGTGAGAGCCATCAAACTGGAGGTTTAGTGAGATATTCTTTAATGTCTTCTAAAGCCTCCTGGCAGGCTTTACCCATACAAAAGAGACACCCTTTTTCATAAGCCGGGTGAAGGTTGACAATGACCTGAGAGATTTGCAATGAATCTCGGATATAGGCCAACCCACCTTGCAGACCCCTGAGTTCCTTAAGATTCTTAGGTGGTTGCATGCTCTGAATAGTTTTGACCTTGTCCAGGTCAAGATGGATTCCTTTTGATATGACAATGAATCCCAAAAACTTGCCACTTGAAACACCCAAGAAGGACTTTGTTGGGTTCATTTTTAGCTGATAGGCTCGCATTATATCGAACATTAATTTTAAGTCACGAAGATGATCATTTTTATCATGACTTTTGATAGTAATATCGTCGACATAACATTCTACCATTTTTTGGAGGTGGTTATGAAAATTGTGCTCATTACACATTGGTAGGTTGCTCCAATATTCTTTAAACCGAAAGGCATAATAGTATAGTAGTAACCCCAATGGTGTCCAGAATGAAGTATGCCATTCATATTCTGGGTACATCTTAATCTGGTTGTACCCTAAGAAGTCATCCATAAAAGACATTCTCTCAAAGCCACAGGTGTTTTCAATCATGACATCAATGATGGGTAGTGGGAAATCGTCTTTAGGGCAAGCTGCATTAAGATCGCGATAGTCAATACATATCCGAAATTTTCTATTTTTTTAAAGAACAGGGACAATGTTAGCAACCCAATCCGGATGCCGCTCTTCCCATATGAAATCACATTCGATAAGTTTATGGACTTCAGCTTCAACAGTTTCCATGATGTTAGGGCAAAACCGTCATTGCTGTTATTTTACTGGCTTGATGTCAGGCTTAATATTTAAACGATGCATCACTATTTGCAGATCGAGACTGGGCATATCTTCATAATTCCATGCAAAAATATCGATATACTCTCGTATAAGAGCTATCAATTCTTCTTTTTTCTGTAAGTGATAGAGTTTCACTTATAGAGATGGGTTTAGGGTGATCTCGACTACCCACATCGACTTGAATTACCCTATCCTCAATGGGCGGTTCACGTTGTTTAAATAGCTTTTTCCACTGGAGATTGAGTTGCTGAGCCTGTGGCTCAATGTCAAACATTTCAATAGCCTCCTCATACCCCAATTGATTGATTGAAGTCATATTGACGAAGAGATTTTGAAGAGCACCCCTATACTGACATCTGATTCCCACTCAGATAAAGTGGAGGAATGTGATAGGAGAGATTTGTCTTTTTCAGATTGAAATGGAACGGGAGGTGTAACATCCAAACCCCTACGTGTTTTTATCGTAATAATTTGTAGCTTCCTTTTTGGCCCGAAAGTCTGTAGAAGACCATGTCGTCCCCTTTCGAAGTTCAAACCATTCCTATGCCATAAATCGTACCCAATTTTCTCATCATATGGTGCGCTGATCATGCATAATGAAAAAATTGCAGGGGCTCTGAGTCGGAACCTGAATCTGTAACTGCAGACATTCAGGGTTGGACACTACCAAATACTATAGGTGATTGACCCCTTTTGGCTGGAGGGATCACAAAGATGTAGCCTTCTTTACTCCCTATAGGCGTACTTGTCACGCTTATCATGGACAAGGGCATGTGCAGGGGTATCGTCTGAAAGTACACCTAGAGGGGAGTGAATAGGTGTAAGGCTAATCTAATGACAAATGATGCAGAATTAAAAATAAATTACAACACACTTAGTGTAACCAAAGAGTGTAGCCGAATTTCTGGTGAAGGGCTCTGGACTATCTCCTCTAAATTTCTCTAAATAAGAGTTGAGGTGCTATGTAAAGCTCTCTTGGTTCAACACAAGTGAGGCACACAAACAATACCAGCATATAAATATGATATAAACAATATGAAATAATGCAAGGCAAAATATATGAGAGAGAGAGTTTAGAGATAGTGGATCAAACACTGACATCGAAATATGTTTTGAGATTTGAGCCACTGCGCTACGTCCCTGCCTTCACACAGGAAGATTTTCACTATATCGTCCACACAGGACTTTCTACACAGGGAACCTCCACTGAGAATTTGGGTAATACAAACTAGGAGTACACAACTCCTCTTTCTAACAAACACAACAATCTCTATACAAGAGGTAAGGCACTAAGCCACACAAGATCAACCTCTCAATAGAGGGATAGGGCACTAAGCCAAACAACAATCACCTCTCACTAGAGGGATAGGCACAAAGCCAAACAACAATCACCTCACACTAGCAGGATAAGGCTCAAAGCCAACACTCCAGCCACAATCACCTCTACACATAGAGGGATACTGATCGGGGTGGAACTAGCACTCAAAAGTGTGTATTATGTAGAATCGATGAAAAGCTCGAATGTGCTTAGTGTACCCTCGATACTTTCGTTATAGCATTGGCTTAACGGGTCGTATCCACAGGGAAGGGAGGCGATAGAAGCATTGACAGTCTATATTCACGTCAGTTGTTAACACTTCTTCTTTGTTAAAAGAATGAAAAAGAATGAAAAAGAAAAGAAAATGAAATCAAGAATGTGGTAGGTGAGGAGAGCGATGGAAACAGCGATAAGAAAAACAAAAGAGAAGTTATTTGGAAAGCGATTAGAAAAGGAGATGGAACAAATGTGAACGAAGAAGACGGTGAAAACAACGATGAAAATGAATGGAAGAATTTTGGAAATAGATTTCTAAATCAAAGTAAAAAAAAACTCATGGCTACTAACTACTAAATACTCCACTAACCATGCTAACCTCTTCGAGATAGTTGCCTCACATTTTGATCCTCGGCCATCACAATCCTTGGCTCCAAGAGACGGTACAAAGCATGGCTCATGGACGGTTCATAACAATCAAACATTGCACAAGAACAAGCTAATACAAGCATCACTCATTACACTACTAGCATGAAATAAAAGAGCATGAAATAAAAGAGAGTTAGCTTGGTTAGCAAGTTAGATGTTAGAACCCATCATCTTTGGCCATCAATGGCTCTTGCAAGAACAAGGCCTTGTAGAGGCAACCTGATTCATGTGGATTATCAAGTAAGTGGTTAGATGGTTAGTAGTTAGTAGTTAGATTGCCATGAGAAGAAAAACTAGCAAGAAATCATGTTAGAAGGTGAAGGAGATTACAATGGAGGAGAAAGGAGGTACCTTTACATAGAGTGTCACTCTCTATTACATCAATCCCTCTCAATCTCTCTCTCTATGAATCACTCAGCCCTACTACAATGATCTAAAAAGAAAAGAAAAACAAGAAATGAAGAACACTCACCTACACTACTCCTAAAATCTGCACCTACTCCTAAAAATGAAATCTGCTTTTGCTCTGGCTCTCTGCAGGGCTATTTATAGGGCTCAGAAGGATCCAGAAGACGAGACGGGGCCACGCGTCGAAAATCGACGCGTGGCTCCACAGGGTTGCCGCGTTTTCTCCAAGTTTGCCGCGGATTCTCGGCAATTCCAGAGAATTAAATCTCTGGTTTTCGTCAGGGGCTCCGTCTGTCTTCTAGCTGCTTCCAGATATATCCAATTTCTGGTATTTTCGCCCGACTATTTGTCTGACAGCTCAGGAGTCTAGGTTCAATGCATGTTCTAGAAAATCCTTTGCTTGGCCTCCAAGTAATTGCGGGATTAATTACCATAAATTGGGATGAATTAGGCTCTTATTCCCTCTTTGCCCTTGGACTTTGGATCTACCTGCAATTAAGACCAAAACACGATTAAGACGACTATTTATTCATTAAAACTGTGAGAGAATGCGACATAATAATGCAGAATTGTAGACTAATCACACCCCCACACTTATTCTTTTGCTCGTCCCGAGCAAAACAAGAAAAGAAAAACTATGCTACAAATGTTATTACACCACTTTCGCAGGTGACGCGATTGCACTGAGCATGTGCAACAAGCCGTTAAACCTCTAGGTTACCCTAGAGGAGGAGTGTTGTCTCCTGAGGGTTTTCAGCGGATTGCACCAATAAAATCCATAAAGAAAGAAGACAAATGTTAGTATTTTGAAAACGCATTTGAAAGAGAGACAAGTTTATGAAATATTTTTGCAAAAATATAAGTGATCTAAAGTCATAAGTCCACCACAAATCATTCTTCCTTAAACTTAGTCTCTATGCAAGATCTTGTCTTCAATTAAGGTAAGAATTCAAAATTGGATTGAATACTTTATCTTTCATAAAACCTAGATAATATGCACATTGTGATAGTGAAGATTTCTGGGATTTCAACTCTAATCATAAAGCCATTTATTATTTATTTATTTATTTATATATATATTTTTTTTTCCCTTAGTTTAGGCTTTCTAGTTCACCCATGTAACGAGCCTATAACCGATGACTCCCAAACCAGTAGGTCTTAAGGCACCAGATGAGAAAACATCCCTCGGGTTTAAGGACTCGAGTGAAAAAGGCCACAAAACTAAGGGGGATTATTCTTTTAATCACCGTTAGGCGTGAATAACCATGCTTCTTGAGGCACAATTATCCAGCTTAATAAGTGATGTTTTATTTATATATATATTTTTTTTTTTTTTTCTTTTTTTTTTATATATTTTTATGGCCTTTTTGGTCTTTGTTTCCATCCCAAAAATGTGTAAGTGTGAAGTGCATACTATCTAAGGCAAAAAATTTAAGATAAAAATATCTCTCCAATTTATCTTACTTAGCCTATAATTTTAAACAAGATCTATTATTTCAACTAGGTTTAAGATGTCATAATTAAGGCTTCCTTAATTTCTAAGATCATCTTAATTTTCTTAAAATAGATCAAAACTTTGTCTCTTATTTCAAAAAGTTTTTTAAAAAGTGAAGAAAAGTATCTTAAAAGAAGTGTAAAAGAAAGAAAATCTAAAAACTCTAAGTTAGTAACCCTCCCCCACACTTATCTCATGCATTGTCCTCAATGCATCGTGATATATGTATGCATGAAACAAATAGAGAGGGAAGGAAAAATTACCTCAAGGTGGTGGTTCCGGTGGCGGTCTGATTGGTCCACGAAAGGCGGCCCAATCTTTATTGCGTGGAGTCCAGAGGAACCCACCAGAAATCTCCATGATACAACCCACTAGAAAGATGTATGCATTTATGATTTTTATTAATAAATTTACCCCATCTAATTTCCAAATTTTCAAAATAATTTCGGAGTTAAATTTTTCAAAATCCTTGTCCCAGAATGGAATGATTGATTTGGACTCAGGAAGTATAGGAACTAATATCGACTCAAAAAAATGACTCAAGTCAAGTAAAGGTTCGGGAGTCGAGATTGGTTCAGAAGGTGGGTCCAAATCAAGAAGATGAAGCTCAAGTCCACATTCATTTCCCCATAATGGAATGTGACTTTCTAAGAGTGGTGATTCAAGTTCAGGAATGACAGGTATGGGAATCAAAACTGACTCTAAAATGTTGCTCAAATTGGTAACAAAATAGGAGTCAATAGTGATTCGGGAATTTGAACAAGATCACAAATTGGAGGATCAAAGTCACATTCTTTATTTAGTTCAATTCCACAAAAATGAGAACTTGCCAATTTATCAAATGGACTTTCAAAAGTATGAAATTGGTCAAGTTCAATATGATCATCATAAGAGATTGGTGATTCAATTTCACAATGGATAGGCACTGGATCCAATACTGACTCGGGAAATGAAGTGAAATCAGGTGAAGACACCGGAGTCATAATTGAATCAGCAAGTAAAATTGAATCATCAAGTGAAAGTTCAGGATCATATTCATGCTCAAGTTCAATTTCAGGAAAGGATAACTTGCCAAAATGTCAATGGGATTTAAAGTTTGGACAAGTTCAGGTGGGTGTGCTGAAATTGAATCTTGATTTCCAAAATGACAAGAGTCTTGGGTCATATCAATAGAGTTTGGCATAATTGAATTGGTCAAGGTTGATAAGATAGAGTTTCCTCATTCCTAAAAATGTTAACCAATTGACTCAATTGTTCTTCCACCTTATTGATAGACTCGGCATGTGATTTTTGATATTGTAACATAGACTCCTCCAAGATTTCTATACTCTTTTCTAGACTTGATGTATCTCCAAGTGGTTGCTCTAGAATGGGAGTATAAGAATCTTGGTTTTGGAAATTTTGTGAAGAATGTGAGTCAAAAATGTTGTAAGATTGAAGCTTAGACTCACACAAGAGTTCTTTACTCGTTTTCAGGACAGATGGTTGTTCATTATGAAGAGGTGAAACTGAGCAAGACTCTTGAGAATACTGTGAAATTGGAGAGGCCAATGTTTCTTGAAGTTGTTGCTCGGCCCTTTGTAGATTGGCTTCTAAACTCTTTTGTAACTCAGATTTTTCTTCCATGGGATGTTCAGAAAAAGTAGTATAAGAAGTGAAATCGGGAATGAATATTGTGTATATTGTGGACGAGGTGGACATGGTGGATAAGGAGGTTGAAAATTTAGCTCGGGGGACTTGAATCCCCATTGACTCTGTGACGAGTTGAAATTATTTTGGAAATTATAGTCATAAGAATGTGGGTATGGGTTGTATTGAATCGGATAAGGCCAACCCGGTGTATGTGGTTGGTGTATATTGTAAAACGCCGGGTTGAAATTATCCGAATAGAATGGAGGCGGTGTGAAATATGGATTCATGTTAGGAATGAAGAATTGTTATTGTTGAATGCCATTTCACAAAAAAAAAAAATCACAAACAAAAAGAAAAAATTCAAACAACAAACAAAAAGAAAATCAAAACCAAGCCAATTGGAGAGTTGACCTAGACCTAGATGTCCCTAGGGGCCAACGTCTATTCAAATTTTATTAGGGCTTGGGTTGTGTGAGTGGGGAGATGATTTTTGGGCTAAGGAAGGGTGATTAAATCCCACCTTATCTTGTTTGGGTTTTGCCCTTAAATTCAATTCGTGCAAGTGTGCAATATAGACAAGAATATAACATAAAGCGATAAATCACTAACGTGTTTGTCCTATGCTATATGCAATGCCATATGTACATCTCCATCCAGATCACAACAACAGAACAAAATACAGTATTTTGGAATTGAATTGACACGTGCCTAAATGCAAATGTCTAAACCGTTTTAAAGGCGTCCAAATACCGTATTCTAGTTCTTTTATTTATTATGGTGTGTAGGCAATCAAAGCAAGAAATATAGCAGCACAAATCAACTAGCTATTACAATTCACACATCCCAGAACAACAACAATTACAACGTTCACAAAATTGCTGCGGGTTCGCGGCACATGCCGCGGTTGCGCGGCAGTTCTTCGGAATCTGGGTCCCTGCTTTCAAGAGCAGGGGGATGCAAAGCTAGGGTCTATTCTGCAATGTTAAGCACCTGTAAAGATCGCCCTGCACACCAAAACAGAGAAGACAATGTTAACAAAAACGTGAAAACAAAACCTTTCCCTTCCCCGGCAACGGCGCCAAAATTTTGATCGGGTGGAACTAGCACTCAAAAGTGTGTATTATGTAGAATCGATGAAAAGCTCGAATGTGCTTAGTGTACCCTCGATACTTCCGTTATAGCATTGGCTTAACGGGTCGTATCCACAGGGAAGGGAGGCGATAGAAGCATTGACAGTCTCTATTCACGTCAGTTGTTAACACTTCTTCTTTGTTGAAAGAATGAAAAAGAATGAAAAAGAAAAGAAAATGAAATCAAGAATGTGGTAGGTGAGGAGAGCGATGAAAACGGCGACAAGAAAAACAAAAGAGAAGTTATTTGGAAAGCGATTAGAAAAGGAGATGGAACAAATGTGAACAAAGAAGACGGTGAAAACAACGATGAAAATGAATGGAAGAATTTTGGAAATAGATTTCTAAATCAAAGTAAAAGAAAACTCATGGCTACTAACTACTAAATACTCCACTAACCATGCTAACCTCTTCGAGATAGTTGCCTCACATTTTGATCCTCGGCCATCACAATCCTTGGCTCCAAGAGACGGTACAAAGCATGGCTCATGGACGGTTCATAACAATCAAAACATTGCACAAGAACAAGCTAATACAAGCATCACTCATTACACTACTAGCATGAAATAAAAGAGCATGAAATAAAAGAGAGTTAGCTTGGTTAGCAAGTTAGATGTTAGAACCCATCATCTTTGGCCATCAATGGCTCTTGTAAGAACAAGGCCTTGTAGAGGCAACCCGATTCATGTGGATTATCAAGTAAGTGGTTAGATGGTTAGTGGTTAGTAGTTAGATTGCCATGAGAAGAAAAACTAGAAAGAAATCATGTTAGAAGGTGAAGGAGATTACAATGGAGGAGAAAGGAGGTACCTTTACATAGAGTGTCACTCTCTATTACATCAATCCCTCTCAATCTCTCTCTCTATGAATCACTCAGCCCTACTACAATGATCTAAAAAGAAAAGAAAATACAAGAAATGAAGAACACTCACCTACACTACTCCTAAAATCTGCACCTACTCCTAAAAACAAAATCTGCTTTTGCTCTGGCTCTCTGCAGGGCTATTTATAGGGCTCAGAAGGATCCAGAAGACGTGACGGGGCCACGCGTCGAAAATGGACGCGTGGCTCCACAGGATTGCCGCGGATCTCAAGGTTTTCCCCGGATCCGTGGCAATACCAGGGACTCTGGTCCCTGGTTTTGGTCCGTGGCTCCGTCTGGCTTCGAGACGCTTCTTGGTATATACCGTTTCGGGTAATTTCGTCCGCAGATCCGTCTGATGTGCGCGAGAGGCTAGGTTCTATGTATCTTCTAGATGATCCCTTGCTTGGCCTCCAAGTAATGCGGATTTAATTACCCATAAATGGGTATAATTAAGCTCTTATTACATCTTTACCCTTGAACTTTGGTTGTACCTGCAATAGAGACCAAAACACGAATTAGACCGACAGTTTATTCACTAAAACTGTGAGAGAATGCGACATAATAATGCAGAATTGTAGACTAATCACACCCCCACACTTATTCTTTTGCTCGTCCCGAGCAAAACAAGAAAAGAAAAACTATGCTACAAATGTTATTACACCACTTTCGCAGGTGACGCGATTGCACTGAGCATGTGCAACAAGCCGTTAAACTCTAGGTTACCCTAGAGGAGGAGTGTTATCTCTTGAGGGTTTTCAGCGGATTGCACCCACAAAATCCATAAAGAAAGAAGACAAATGTTAGTATTTTGAAAACACATTTTGAAAGAGAGACAAGTTTATGAAATATTTTTGCAAAAATATAAGTGATCTAAGGTCATAAGTCCACCACAAATCATTCTTCCTTAAACTTAGTCTCTATGCAAGATCTTGTCTTCAATTAAGGTAAGAATTCAAAATTGGATTGAATACTTTATCTTTCATAAAACCTAGATAATATGCACATTGTGATAGTGAAGATTTCTGGGATTTCAACTCTAACCATAAGCCATTTATTATTTATTTATTTATTTATATATATATATATATATATATATATATATATATTTCTTCCCTTAGTTTAGGCTTTCTAGTTCACCCATGTAACGAGCCTATAACCGATGACTCCCAAACCAGTAGGTCTTAGGGCACCAGATGAGAAAACATCCCTCGGGTTTAAGGACTCGAGTGAAAAAGGCCACAAAACTAAGGGGGATTATTCTTTTAATCACCGTTAGGCGTGAATAACCATGCTTCTTGAGGCACAATTATCCAGCTTAATAAGTGATGTTTTATTTATATATATTTTTTTCTTTTTTCTTTTTTTTTATATTTTTATGGCCTTTTTGGTCTTTGTTTCCATCCCAAAAATGTGTAAGTGTGAAGTGCATACTATCTAAGGCAAAAATTTAAGATAAAAATATCTCTCCAATTTATCTTACTTAGCCTATAATTTTAAACAAGATCTATTATTTCAACTAGGTTTAAGATGTCATAATTAAGGCTTCCTTAATTTCTAAGATCATCTTAATTTTCTTAAAAATAGATCAAAACTTTGTCTCTTATTTCAAAAAGTTTTTTAAAAAACTTTGTCTCCACTAACCATGCTAACCTCTTCGAGATAGTTGCCTCACATTTTGATCCTCGGCCATCACAATCCTTGGCTCCAAGAGACGGTACAAAGCATGGCTCATGGACGGTTCATAACAATCAAAACATTGCACAAGAACAAGCTAATACAAGCATCACTCATTACACTACTAGCATGAAATAAAAGAGCATGAAATAAAAGAGAGTTAGCTTGGTTAGCAAGTTAGATGTTAGAACCCATCATCTTTGGCCATCAATGGCTCTTGCAAGAACAAGGCCTTGTAGAGGCAACCCGATTCATGTGGATTATCAAGTAAGTGGTTAGATGGTTAGTGGTTAGTAGTTAGATTGCCATGAGAAGAAAAACTAGCAAGAAATCATGTTAGAAGGTGAAGGAGATTACAATGGAGGAGAAAGGAGGTACCTTTACATAGAGTGTCACTCTCTATTACATCAATCCCTCTCAATCTCTCTCTCTCTATGAATCACTCAGCCCTACTACAATGATCTAAAAAGAAAAGAAAATACAAGAAATGAAGAACACTCACCTACACTACTCCTAAAATCTGCACCTACTCCTAAAAATGAAATCTGCTTTTGCTCTGGCTCTCTGCAGGGCTATTTATAGGGCTCAGAAGGATCCAGAAGACGAGACGGGGCCACGCGTCGAAAATGGACGCGTGGCTCCATAGGATTGCCGCGTTTTCTCCAAGTTTGCCGCGGATTCTCGGCAATTCCAGAGAATTAAATCTCTGGATTTCGTCAGGGGCTCCGTCTGTCTTCTAGCTGCTTCCAGATATATCCAATTTCTGGTATTTTCGCCCGACTATTTGTCTGACAGCTCAGGAGTCTAGGTTCAATGCATGTTCTAGAAAATCCTTTGCTTGGCCTCCAAGTAATTGCGGGATTAATTACCATAAATTGGGATGAATTAGGCTCTTATTCCCTCTTTGCCCTTGGACTTTTGATCTACCTGCAATTAAGACCAAAACACGATTAAGACGACTATTTATTCATTAAAACTGTGAGAGAATACGACATAATAATGCAGAATTGTAGACTAATCAGATACCAACAAAACCTCCACACTCACCTCTACACAAGAGGGAACTCAAATAAAAGAAGGTTTACAACTCTTGGTGGTCTCAACAATCACAAACCAATTTTTTCACTAAAATAAGGTCCTCATAGATAGGATAGATAGATAGCTCAAGTGTGAGAAAAATAAAGTGTTTGGATCAAAGAAAAACATTTGGGAAAAATCTCCAAATAGATATTGAAATCAAGACCAAAAATTAATTCCCAAAGGACTCTCTTTTCTTTGAATATTCCAACACTTTAAAACAAATAAAGATAAATCTTTAAGCCCAAAAACTCTTTTAAATATTTGCTGTTAAACACTTGTAAATGTGAGAAAAATTGCTCTCTAAAAACTTCTATAAAACAACTCAAGAGAAGGCATATTTATAGCCTTAAAAAATTCTGCCCGTTGGCAGTCTGGAAAGTGCAGAAATGACCTTCTGGTCGACCGCCCGGTCGACCGGCCGACGGTTATTTTTATGACCGTTGTGCCTCCGGTCAAACCGCCCGATCGACCGGGACTGGATATAGAGAGCAGCTGCTCTCTGCCGGTCAACCGCCCGGTCGACCGGGGCCAGATCCAGAGAGTAGAGCTCTCTGGAAGGTCGACCACCCGGTCGACCGGCCCACCAGCCCAATGGACTGTGCACGTTAGTCGACCGGACCGGTCGACCGGACCGGTCGACCGACTTTTGCAGCGGTCGACCCGCAGAAGGCCAGGTCCAACTTTTTAAGGGGTTAAAAACTTGTCTTTTTATCTCCAAATAAATCCTATAAAATCACATAAATTTCACAAAAATAGTTCTTATAAGATCTTTGAAATATAAATATGTATGACTAAAATTTAACGTATATTACAAACTATTTGAACCATTTTTGTGATGGCCTTTAAACGAAAACCGTATTTTTCAAAAGCCAAACTTTGAAATGGAAAACCGTTTTCTCTAAAACTTGTCTAGAAACAAAAACATGATATTGAAACAATTTTGAAGCATATTGTATAAGGATAGAATCCAATATACATAAAAGATATTATATCTATGTTTTTGACATGAAATCCAAAATCGGGTTAAACTGAAAACCAAAAACAATAAACATGTGTGTCAATATGAACTTGAGCATATCAACTCTATCTACCTTTACACGAGATCTAAACTAAACAAACCGAGGTCTTCTTATCTCCAAGCCAACTCGATCCAAGCACGATCCACCGAGCTTGACTCCAACCGAGTATTAGATGCGATCTTGACGCTTGGGCTCTTGAATCAACATGTGAAAGCTCTAAAACTCCTTTGTTGAAGTTAATCACCTACTAATATTTTGATCAAATATCTAAAACTATATATCACAAGATTATTAGTAAACTATAACTACATGAGTTAATCATCATTAAAACTAGAGTGATGGGCCTCTGGGCTAACAATCTCCCCCTTTTTGATGATGACAAAACTCATGGAGTTATATATGCATGGATTAAAGTTAAGCTTCATTGGAGCTCCCCTTAACTCATGCATACCAATAAACAATAAAGATATTCAATGTATGCATAAAACATATATATACTTTGATACCAATTGAAAACAAACCATATATGCTTTGATACCAATTGAAAAAAATAAACATGCATATAAATGACATAAACATGCATATATAAAACTCTCAAAATTCTTTTCTCTCTTTTTGTATAAAACAAGGAAATCATACATAAACATGCATATATAAAACTCCAGATTTCTCTCCCCCTTTTTGTCAAATCATCAACAAAGGGGCATAAATAAACTCAATAAAATTTTCTCCCTTTTTATTCAAATCAAAAAAGAAGGATGCATATGTGATATACATTCATGAAGAGGAGAGACGTAAAGTTAACTCCTCCTGCATACATGCATTACATGAAAAAGAGATGACTAAACCCTAATCACATAACTCATAATATACAATGTATAAAAGGAGATGTGAAGCTCCCCCAACACACGTGTAAAACATACTAAAGAAAGGTCAATCACTTCAATTGAAATACACTCAACATGAATCTATATAAAGAGAGGATGTTAAGGTTCCCTTACATATAAGCAATACATATCAAAACAATATGATACCAATTAAAAAATATATCAATTTATGATGAAGGTATACATCAAAATATTATGATACCAATTTATGTTACCAATTGAAAATAAACAAAACATTTTTAAGATACCAATTGAAACTAAACAAAAATTTAAGATACTAAAAAGTACCAATAGAAAATATCTTGATATCAATTTAAAATGACTTGTAAATCTTGATATGAATAGAAAATGAGACATTGTATATTTTTGATACTAATTGAAATAACATATATTAGAAATCTTGATACCAAATGAAAGTAACAACCAATCGAAAATAAAAACCAAATTGTTTTAGGTAAACATAACTCATATCCACATAGATACCAATTTAAAATGCAACATGATACCAATATTGAAAATGTTAGCATATATCAAAATAAATTATTTTTCATCATAAAGAATGGGAGTAAGATACCAATTGAAAATAAACTCGATTAAAAGATACCAATTGAAAGATAAAACATGAATTTTCTCCCCCTTTATGAAATACCAATAAAAATAATGCATAAGCTTGTGTAAGATACCAATTGAAAAAATAATTGACATTAAGGAGTAAATCAAGCTTAGCATAAATATAATTTGTGCTTTATAAAGATATTGTAAGCACAATTAAATCATATATATATATGAAAATATAAATATCAATCGAAATTGATACTATTTGAAGTTTGAAGCATACATATATAGAAAACATATGAGTATACAATATAAATATCAATTGTGATACCAATAGAAAACACAATGAGGATCAAGCGTATAACTCATAATAACCTCCCTTTCATACACATGTTTAAAAAGATTTTCATTTTGAGCATATAAGGCATGGTTGCCCACCCAGCCGCCCTTGGGAAGGAAGGGCTTTTCAAAAATAAGTTTTGAAAATAGTTTAACAAGTTTGAAAATCACTACCAATTGAAGAATAATTACTAGTTTAAAGATAATATTTGAAAACTAGCACGAAATCCTTCAAGTAAGGAATAAAACAAGAATCTATTCCATGGAAAATAAGTAGGTCACACGACGATTGACACTCAAGATCTATAAAGCATATATAAAACTCATGAGAAAAAAATCATGAGTAAATAAGAATAATGTGAGTGTAAGAATCATGTAATCAATGAAATCATGGGAATAGGCAATTTAGCTCAATATGAAATTCTTTTATAAACATGAAAAACATGAAAATTTAATTTTCATTAAAATAATTCAAACTTCAAGACATATGTATGTTATATCTAAACACAATTGAGTTCATAAAGAAATTTTGCATGAAACGCAAATGACTCAAGGGTATACATGTATATCTTAAACTTTTAGCAAAATTTACATATACATGAAGCTAAACACAAAAAAAGTTGTCCAAATAGGGAAAACAAGTCAAAATACACTAATCATCAAGACTAGGCTATACTAGTACATCTAATGGGTACAAGTGAGAAATCAAGCACAAACATACAAAAATCAAATGTAGCTCATTAGTTGTACAAGTATTTACATAAGTTTTAATGAAAACTACAATAAACATGTAATAAAACATGAAGTGCAAAAGAATCATAACCATAAACCAATATGATCATTAGGCTAAATGCACATGTTTAGAGGTATGATATATACACTAGCTAAACTAAAGTGAGAACACAAAAGTAATGGCCCATATAAACATGGGTGTATCTCAAATACTATATATGTATATCACAAATCTAATTATCATGATATTTAACATAATAATCATGAAAAATCAAAACATGCTAAAAATCAATAATATACAAGCATGTAAACTAAATGGGAGTTGGAGATAGTTACCAAAAATCATTAGGGCACATCTCTATAACTCCAAACCATGGTGGTCCTCCCACCAAACTCCTCTTGAAAGTGATGCATTCAAAATTGTCACCGTTTAGCTCGGAACGCATTCACCTCAAGGCACCAACACCTCTCACATCATGTGAGAGCCCACACCTACATCAAATAAAATAGGAGTAGATTTTGGTACCCATACTCTATTGGGTCCATGGGGGTTAGCACCTTTCCTAGCCCAAACCAATTTATTTACAAAATTACATTATGTATTCTATCATAACAAAACTTTGCATGGTGGCCCTTACGTCCACAATGTGTACAAGTGTACACATGAGCATACATGGTGTTATGCATATGAACGTGAGGAGCATGTGTATGCCGTGGTTTGTGTGCATGCATAGCATGTTTCTTGTGAAACATGAATTCTAACTGTGTGTGGTTCATGACACATTGGCTCAAACTGGAGCAACAATCAATACTCTTCTTTAGGATAGTTATATCATTTTCAATAATAGAAAAAGAGGTGGAGCATGCAATAGGTACACCAGATGGTGAAGCATGACAAACATGTGAGTTTAAATCATTTTTCAAAGATTTATTTTCATTAGAATCGAATCCGATTTCATTGAAATTACAACAATTTTATTTTTCAAAGATTCATTCTCATTTACAACAAAATCAAGTTTTGAAGATAGAACTTCATTTTTCTTTAAAACATCATCACAATCATTTTTACTTTTTAAGATTTTGTTTTCATTTAAGACAAGTTCAAGTTGGGATTTCAATGAGTCCCTTTCATTTGAAATCTCATCCCTTTCTTACAAAGCTATGTTAAGTTTAGAAAATAAATTCTTATTTTCTTCTTTCATTTTAAGAGTTTTCTTTTTCAAGAGTTGGTATTTTTCTAATAGGTTTTCACAAATAATAGATAGTTCTTCATTTAATGCATCGGCATCAGTATAATCATCACCAGAAGAACTAGCACTATCATCTAGATGGATGTCCGAGTTTACCTCAAGGGAGTCATTCCCTTGGACTATGTAGCAATGTTGGTCGGACTCATCTCCACTAGATTCCTCCACATATTTCGGCGTTTGAAGCTTTGGAGAGGTCAAGGTGCTCCACACTGCAAAGGCGGAATCACAATGAGAAATCATACATAAATATTCTTTGCTTAGAGTGCTCCTAAGTGCCTCAAGGGCTTGTGCATTGGCCTCTATATGTTTTTTATTACCAAGATAAGATTTCTTAGTAGCGGCAAAGTAAACATGCATTCCTAGGGTCTTGAGATACATACTCATCTTAAGCTTCCACATATCAATGTTAGAAACATCAAACATGGGGGGGCAAGATAATCCATGAGTGTGTGTAAACCAATAAGTGTGCAAATGCAAATACTAGATTAGCTAAGCAAGATCTCACTCCTAGGTGGTTAAACCTAATATCAGGAGCGTAGACTCTGATACCAATTGAAAGTACACCTAGAGGGGGGTGAATAGGTGTAAGGCTAATCTAATGACAAATGATGTAGAATTAAAAATAAATTATAACACACTTAGTGTAACCAAAGAGTGTAGCCGAATTCTGGTGAAGGGCTCTGGACTATCTCCTCTAAATTCCTCTAAATAAGAGTTGAGGTGTTATGTAAAGCTCTCTTGGTTCAACACAAGTAAGGCACACAAACAATACCAAGCATATAAGTATGATATGAATAATATGAAATAATATAAGGCACAATATAAGAGAGAAAGAGTTTAGAGATAGTGGATCAAATGCAAACACCAAGATATGTTTCGAGGTTCGAGCCACTGCTCTACGTCCCCTCCTTCACATAGAAGGATTTTGACTGTATCGTCCACACAGAACTTCCCACACAGGGAACCTCCACTGAAGATTTGGGTAATACAAAGTAGGAGTACACAACTCGTCTCTCCAACAAACACAACAACCTCTACACAAGAGGCAAGGCACTAAGCCACACAAGATCAACCTCTTAATAGAGGGATCGGGCACTAAGCCAAACAACAATCACCTCCCACTAGAGGGATTGGCACAAAGCCAAATAACAATCACCTCATACTAGGGACATAAGGCTCAAAGCCAACACTCCAACCACAATCACCTCTACACTAGAGGGATACCAACACAACCTCCACACTCACCTCTACACAAGAGGGAACTCAAATAAAAGAAGGTTACAACTCTTGGTGGTCTCAACAATCATAAACCAATTTTCTCACTAAAACAAGATTATAATAGATAGGATAGATAGATAGCTCAAGTGTGAGAAAAATAAAGTGTTTGGAACAAAGAAAAATACTTGAGAAAATCTCCAAATAGATATTGAAATCAAGACTAAAAATCAATTCCCAAAAGACTCTTTTTTCTTTGAATATTCCAATACTTAAAACAAATAAAGATAAAATCTTTAAGCCCAAAACTCTTTTAAAAACTTGCTATTAAATACTTGTAAATGTGAGAAAAATTGCTCTCTAAAAACTTCTCAAAAACAACTCAAGAGAAGGCATATTTATAGCCTTCAAAAATTCTGCTCGTTGGCAGTCTGGAAAGGGCAGAAATGCCCTTCCGGTCGACCGCCCAGTTGACCGATCAACGGTAATTTTTATGACTGTTGTGCCTCCGGTCGACCGCCCGGTCGACCAGGACTGGATACAGAGAGCAGCTGCTCTTTGCCGGTCGACTGGGGCCAGATCCAGAGAGCAGAGCTCTCTGCCCGGTCGACCGGCCCACCACCCGGTCGACCGGCCCACCAGCCCAATGGACTGTGCACGTTTGTGAACGTCAGTCGATCGGTCGACCGACTTCTACAGCGGTCAACCGTCTGGTCGACCGGCAGAAGGCCAGGTCCAACTTTTTAAGGGATTAAAAACTTGTCTTTTTATCTTCAAATAAATCTCATAAAATCACATAAATTCCACAAAAATAAGTTCTTATAAGATCTTTGAAATACAAATATGTATGATTAAAATTCAACACATATTATAAACTATTTGAACCATTTTTATGATATTAAAATTTGGCCTTTAAACAAAAACCGTATTTTTCAAAAACCAAACTTTGAAATGGAAAACTGTTTTCTCCAAAACTTGTCTAGAAACAAAAACATGATATTGAAATAACTTTGAAGCATATTGTATATGAATAGAATCCAATATGCATAAAAGATATTATATCTATGTTTTTGACATGAAATCCAAAATCGGGTTAAACTAAAAACCAAAATCAATAAACATGTGTGTATATGTGAACTTGAGCATATCAACACTATCTATCTTTACACAAGATCTAAACAATCTAAACTAAACAAACCAAGGTCTTCTTATCTCCAAGCCGATTCGATCCAAACACGATCCACCGAGCTTGACTCCAACCGAGTACTAGATGCGATCTTGACGCTCGAGCTCTTGAATCAACACGTTAAAGCTTCAAAACTCCTTTATTGAAGCTAATCACCTATTAATATCTTGATCAAATATCTGAAAATAAATATCACAAGATTATTAGTAAACTATAACTACATGAGTTAATCATCATCAAAACTAGAGTGATGGGCCTCTGGGCCAACATCGTCAACACTCTAGGATAATCAAAAGGAACATTCTCATTGATTATCCATTCATCATCATCCTCGATGGGATTATTATATTTAGGATCGTTAAAATATGCTACAATTGGTTTGAAAACAAGAATAGCCGACGTGTCTTCCTCTGACTCCAAATCCGCTTCATTGCCGCTATCGTCGCCTTCAAGCAATAGTTCTTTTAATACTTTGTTAGCTTCCTAATAGAGGAGAGCATCAGTAAAGTAGTTTTCAACTCCCTTGAATGACAGTTTTTCAGCGAATTCTGTTCGTACTACTAGATTATCTTCCACGTACTTGAAGCACTGGTGAAGAGTGGAAAGAATGCTCCAATTAGCGTGAATCCTAGGCCGCCCAAGCAATAAATTGTATGATGTGTTATCATCGATAACATAACGCGTCACTTAGGATTTTAGGTTTCCAATTCGAAAGCGAAGTCGAATCTTTCCTAATGGGTGACTACTTCCTGCATTGAAGTCATATATCGTAGTAGTCGTTGCTGATAACCTGTTAAGCGGTATCCCAAGAAAGTAGAGGAGCCTTTTAGGGATGATGCTGAGTGCAGACCCTGGATCAACCTGCACCCTCTCAATGTACGTCGAGCTGATGTATCCAGTATAATACAAGAGTCGATAATGTTTATTGTCTTTGAGGAGCATGTCCTTAGCACTGAAGGTGATGGCAGGTATTTTCAGCTATGTATGATGACATTCAGGGCACAAGGGCTGACTATCATCTACAGAGGCCTCTAACATGTGTATCAGAAATGATTCTGAATTAACTAGCGCATTCCTGAGTGTCTCTCTCATCTCTTTCGAGAGGTGAAGTAGCTCATGCATAGTAATCTGAGCTGGAATATTGGCTAGTTGTGCTAATATATCAAAGCAAAAAGGGGCATCAAGTCCTGGACCTAAAGTTTTCTTCAACACGCGGTCAAACCGGACTTTTTTCTACTTTTCTTTTGCTGGCGTTGGAATGGAAGCCAGAACAGGTTGTTCCGCTGATGTCGTTAGTTGTTGTGTCTCATCAGCGGTCTTCTCGTACTGCCTCAGGTATGATTTCCCAGACTATGTACCTGTTGGTTGGGGTGCAGCGTCCTGTGCTGTCAAAGCATGATTCTCATCTTCAGAGTCACTGAGAGAAGCTACTATTACGTTGTCATCATCTGGCAAGACAGAGACGAAGTTGCAGGATGTCCCATTTGGCTTAGGTTTCCTTGAGTCCCATTGTTTACCTTTGGAACGATTTGAGTGCACCTACATAATTTTTCCAGTCTTCAACATTAGTGGAAGGAGACCTTTAGCCTCCTACTGCTTTGTTGAAAGATTACTTACCTCCAGTCGTGCCTTCGGGACTGAAGCATATCCGTCGGGGACAGTAACCTTCAGAAGAGTGCCGAACTCAAGAGTCACGATGTTTACAGTGATTTTCTTCTGTTCTGACCTTAAAGTCAGAACTCTGGTATCAATCAAAGCCTGAATTTTGTCCTTGAGGACAAAGCATTTATTGGTAGGATGGTGAGCCATTCTATGGAAGAGGCAATAATTAGGATCGTTTGAGCGTCCCACTTTATTAGGGCGTCGAACCTCTGGCAGCTTCAACTTATTACCCTTTTGGAGCAAATGTAATATTGTAACCACCTGCTTATCTATGAAGGAGCACTGTTTCGAAGAAAACTTGAACTCCTGATTACTACGCCACCCTTCTTGGTTTTCAGAGGAGTTTCTCCTGACAACTCCATAGACATGGTTTCATTCCCTTTTGATTGGAATACTATGCCATTTTGCCGCATCCTTTGTTGTTCACACCCCATTTCCCTTTAGATATAGAAGGCTCAAACTTTTAGCAGACTGCTCGGCTATTTTAGCTTGTTCAACAAGCTCTTTCCAAGTGTGGGTCTTAACAGCTCCCATGCAAATTCTACTTGGTCTAGGAAATTGTACCTATATGTCTGTAATAACATAGGTAATGGCATTCCTCCTGAACACATCAGAGATAGGTTCCTGAATCTTTCAATATAACATGGACTGATTCTACTTTCTTTTGCACAATGGAAAGAAGTTTATCCATAGTTACCTCGGTGTCATGCTCATAGAAGCGAGAGAGGAACTGAGTCTCCAAATCGATCCAAGAATTGATGGAACCCGGTGGATGGCTTCTAAACTAGTCGAAGGACACTCCCTTGAGAGTACTGATAAACAATCTGGCCATGATGGCATCATTATCTATTACATTACCAGTCTGGGGCCGAAAGTAATAGATATGCTGGTTTGGTGAGCTCTTACCATCATACGTATGTAACGGTAGGTGGCTTAAACTTCGGCGGGTATGGCACTGAATCCCATTCAAGTGGGTAAGGGCGAGTCATTCCTACCTTCTTCAGCTCATCTCTCTGAGCTAGGGATGCAATCTGGGCCTGGATGCCTTTTATAACCTCAGTATCAATTGAAGAACTTTCCTTCGACTTCTCAGTTTGAGGTCATTCACCATCATTATGTTCCTCCTCATTATGATTGCTCCCGGTATCATTGTTATTCCAGTTAGTCAGGAGCTGAGCTAGCATCTGTTGAATATTATCCAAAGCTTCTTGTTATGCCCTGAAAATTTGTTCTTGAGCCTCCATCTGTTGGTGAAGGTCATCATTATTGTTATCAGCCATGTTAATCGACACACTGCTTGTTTGCATAGAGCTGACCGTTACTGAAGAGGCATATCCACTAGCTTCTCCGTCATCATCTGACCATTGGAAGAGACTTTTCAGTAATTTTCATGATACCACCCCAGTTGAAGAGGACAGTTGTTCATAATTATAAGGTATTCCTACCCTGAATCTTATGCCTTGGAACGCACCTTCTTGTCCTACTAAGACTTGGACCAAACTGGGGCTATAGTCTGAATTTAGAGAACTGAACGAAGGAGAGTTAGTATCACGTCTCCTTCATCTGGCCCTGAGCGGTCGCGCCCTCTCCATATCATATTGACGGATGCTGAGGGAAGATCTGGCACATTTCGTGCTCTGTTCTTTTTTTAGACTTCACAGAGGCTTGAATCAATAGTCGGTTGAAAAATGATTGTCGGGCTAGAAGAGTAGCAGGGACTAGCCCTAGTCGGTAATGGACTAAATGGACCATCACCAACCGGCACCCTACTTGTTCACAGCAGGAGGGAGAAGTATGGAGTAGTTCTTCACAATAGAACTTTTGTTTGTTAGTTAAGAACTCTTGTAGATCAGGATTAACCAAGCTTAAGAGATCTAGTACAGAGACTCGAGACGGTCGTGTACTAGGCTGTTCAAGCTGGAGAACTCTGGCATTGAAGCTTCCCTTTCTAACAACCTTACCTGTAGTATTAGCTTTGCTTGGCGATGCTAAACTTTTAGCTATGCCTCCAAGTGCAAGCTTAGCGCTAGAAAGCATTGGGAGCGAAGCCGCGGTAGCTTCGCTTTTAGAATAGAGTGGTGCTTTGATCTTTGCACTGCAATAAAGGTAATTAGCACTACATAGTGCTTTAGTTCTAGCCTTGCGGTTAGGAACTTTGTTAGTACCCTTAGGTGCTGAAGCTGTATAAGTAATGATATCAGCACTTGGGAATACCCCCTTAACTCTCCTCAAAGGAGCGAACTTAGCACTGGAGCAAGCGCTCTCTGGCTGGGTGAAGCCAATGAGGCTTCGCGTCCTCATGGTTCCAATTCAGCCTCACGGCTAAGGCGACTTTGAGCGCCCTGTATTGGAGCTGCATGAGCAACACTACCAACACTTAAGGGCCTATGCCCTTGTCTTCCTGTGAGAGACGAGGTTGAGTTTCAACTTCACATAAAACTTCACGTGGAGAGATTCCTTTCTTCGCCTTCCAGACCAGCTTGCTTTGAGTGGTCTTAGGTTCATGTAGAAACTGTTTGGCTTTACATAGGCCGTCATGTTGACATGAAGTCAACTTAGCCTCAGTTGAGACTGAAAGGAATTGGAGCGAGGTTTGCTCACCCACACACGCGGCTGGCATAGATTTGGACACAGCCTCAGTTGGAGCTACTTTCTAATCTATAGCCAGTGGAGCTTTGGCTACGGAGACCCTCCTGTGTTTCCGTGCATGGAGTACTGGACCACCCCAGAGAGGAGTTCCTCAAATTTTCTCTTGATCAAAGTGGATGACCAAATTTTTACGGTGATGGGTTCAGCACTCTGACTGTTGCATTGTGACATCGTCTTCTTGTTACGCAAGAAGACCCTAGTCCCCAGCAGAGTCGCCATCTTATTTTTCATTGATAATTAAATAAAAGGAAAACTTACATAAAAAGAATTGAGGAGCGAAATTACAAGTAATTCTTTAAAGAAAAAAAAATTACAAGTAGATCTCCTCTGAGATTTTGGGGAAGTTGCCGGTGGGAATCTGATCAGTGCGCTATCACTTTATCCTGTTGATGATGCAATCGGTCAGGTGTTCAAGCTTTCTCAAGAGAATTTTCTTCTCGCTTGGTTCTGAAAATCATCTGAAGATAAAAGGCATGTTGGGTCCCTGGATGAAAGAGAGTTGAGTTTTTGGGATTTTGGAAGCTTAAAAGAAAGAGGTCATTTTTGCTATAGGTCTCTTAGATCTCTCCAATTTTTTTTCAGCCCTTCTTCTTTCTTACAAGGGGCTATTTTTAGCAAAAACAGGGGTGCAACTGCCCCTTTGAATTCAGCAAGACTAAATCAGTCTGTTAGCTTCGTGCGAGGCTCAAAATAGACTTGCTGCAAGGCAAAATGCAAGCTTCAAACGAAGCTGGGAGGTTCGCATAAGCTACTGATAGCCATTTGTGGCTTAATTGTCTCCACTTAATGTGGGACGAAGTGGGCGGGTGTAACCGCCCACTTAAAGTGGCATTAACCCTACTAAAGTAGTGGGGTTCACCCATTAATCCCTCATGGGATTTTGAAACGATCAACTGATGACTTGGAGAAGATCATGGTGGAGCTAAGTAAGAGTTTCATGCGAAGTTCATCAAGCTTCAGTCGTGAAGTTATATTTAAATAAAGCGAGGTTTGAAGTTAGCTCATTTGATGAGCTAGGTGAAGCTTCAGGCGAAGCTAGACGGTTAGCTCAGAGCTAGATCACACTTCCAGCGAAGTTGGTAAGGAAACTTCTAGTGAAGCTAAGGTTAGCGTTCAATAGGGCTGATTGAAGCTTCATGCGAAGCTAGTGGCTTTGGCCTTTTGACAAGTCTATGAGTGAAACTAGCCCCATTTGGGCCCATGCAAGGCTAAATGTTAAACAAATCTTACTTTATAGGCCTTCTTTGACCACTAGAGCAGGTATAGAACTGGTCATCAGCTCGTCCATGACTCTGACTTTTGTAAATGCCACCGAGTATAGACGTCTTTCAGACCGGTTGAAGTGCTACCTGGGAGCTTGTCTTTTAGAGTGTCAACAATGACCTGGCTCCTCAATAGCCTTGAGGAGAAGATCAGTGGTAGTGTAATGTTCTTTACTACTACGAAAGAAATGTGAGACACCTTGAAAGTGATGTATGGAAATGAGAAGAATTCTTCGAGAGTGTTTGAGATCTATGAGCATATGTTTGAGCTTAAACAGGGAGCTCAATCTATACTTGAGTTCTGTGAAGAACTCAAGAGTCTGATAGATGAGTTAGAGATGCATCAACATGTTGTTACTGATGCAGCGACGCTGACGGGATATCATCAGGATCTTGTCGTGTCCAAATTTATGTCTTAATTGAGTCCCTTATTGCGATCATAGGTGTGAGGTCAGATACTGGGAGGAGATAGTATTTCCACATCAACTACTACTTTCTTCAGAGTTATGTGTGTATCTACTAGAGCAGATGTGTCCCCTGCACCATCTATTAAGCAATCTACCATGGTCTCCAGAGGTGATAGATGTCGAGATCGTAGTCGCGGTCATGATTCTGGTGGATGTGGCTCATTTGGAGAAGAACATGAATCTTATGGTGGCAGACAGAATGGCTTTGATAAGAGGCCCCGACAATGTAAGCATTGAGGGAAGAATAATCATATATCTGAGAAGTGCTGGGATAAATTGGTTGGCCTGACTAGGCATAACTAGTTGATACTAACTCTCCTACCTCTGATGGTGCTACTCATTCTCCTTCATTCACTTCATCTGGTTCTTCTAGCACTTCTGCAATGGTGTTATATAGGATGAGTATGACAGGCTACGTCAGCTCACATTTTCTCAGACTAGTAATTTAGCGACTCATGCATCCTCTTCAGGTATGAATGCCTATAATGTATCTCCTTAAAAGCCTTGGATATTGATTCAAGAGCCTCATCTTACATGACATGTATTAAGCAAAATTTTGTCTCATTATGTCTTTCAAATAAATTTTCTTTTGTTAATATTGTTGACGGTATCCAGTCTCCTTACTAGGCAATTGGATAGTTCAGACTACCCTATCCTTGAGCCTTACTAATGAGCTATATATTACAAAATTTCCTATTAGTTTATTATCCATTAGTCAGTTTACCAAGTAAAATAACTGCAAAATAACTTTTTTCCCTTTCCACTGTGTTTTTCAGGACTTGTTGACTGAGAGAAGGATTAGTTCGGGGCATGAGAGCGGATGCATGTACTATTTGGATGAAGCTTTGTTGCAGGTTAACCTGATCCTGTCCTGCTCTGGTACTGGTGTCTGGCTCATCCTTCCGCGCAAAGCTTCTGTCTGTAGTTCCGTGGAGTCTTCCATTTCGAGTTTAGGTTGTGAACCTTATGAGTTAGGCAAACATCGCCGTGCTACTTATCAGAGTCGAGTCAATAACCCAGTAGTTTTGCATTTGAATTAGTTCATTCAGATGTCTGGAGTCTTAGTCATGTGCCTTCAGTTAAAGACTTTAGATATTTTCTAATTTTTATTGATGACTTTTCTCGCATTACTTGGCTTTATTTGCTTAAAGAGTGGTCTAAAGTTTCTGGTGTTACTAAATTTTTCTTTAATGAAATAAAAACAAATCAGTTCTTCACTTCTATTCATGTGCTTCTACTGATAATGTTTTGGAATATGTGAAAAATAATGTGTCTGTCTTTTATTCTGAGAATGAGATTATTCATCAACTTCTTGCTCTCACACATCCTAACAAAATGGTGTAGCAGAAAGCAAACATAAACACATTTTAGATGTTGCTAGAACTATGATGGTTCTTATGCATGCTCCAAAATTTTTGTGGTCCGATGTTAAGTGTTTGTTATCTGATCAATAGAATGCCTTCATCTATTCTTAATGGCATAATTTCATTCTCTTGTCTTTATTCTAACAAAAGTGTCTTTTTCGTGGCTTTTCGTATTTTTGGTTGTGCGTGTTTTGTTCAGGACTTGCCTCCTGGTTTTGATAAATTGTCTCCTTGGTTTCTCAAGTGTGTTTTTGTTAGATAATTTAGAACTCAAAAAGAATACTTATGCTATAGTTTTACCATCAGGAAGTATTTTGTGTTTGGAGATGTCACATTCTTCAAATCCATTCATACTTCTCTTCACAAGGACCAGTTTCTACGTCAAAGTCTATCCCTTTTTCATCATCTATTCCATTGTCTGCATCTGCTCATGTTTCTGAAGTCTCCACGTCAGTGTCACCGACAGACACTACAGAGCTGCCTGCACCAAACCCTCCTCAGAAAAAGATTTTAGACCTGTCTGCACTCACCGGTGAAAAGTTCTTGCCTTTAAATTAGTTCTGGCTACCTCCTCTCTAGTGGACGGTCCTCCTCCTCAGCCATCAGCACCTCCCTCTAATCTTGATATTCCTATTTCCCTCTGCAAAGGTAAAAGGTTTTGTACTGATCATCTAAATTCTCATTTTGTTTCCTATAATGCCTTAATCCCTTTTTTCATTAATTTTTCTTGTCTTTATCTTCTGTATCTATTCCTAGGTCTTATGAGGAGGCAATATTGGTAACAGCCTAGAAGAAAGCTATGGATAAGGAGATGGATGCACTGGCTTCTCGAGGAACTTGGGATTTGATCTCTCCTCCCAAAGGCATAGTGGTTGTTGGTTGTCGCTAGGTCTATACCTTGAAATATCGCCCGGATGGCTTCATGGATCGATATAAAACCAGACCTGTTGCCAAAGGCTACTCTCAGATGCATGGTGTAGACTATTTTGAGACCTTCTCTAGTCACTCGTCTAAACTCCATTTACATTATGTTCTCTGTGACTGTCAATATGGAGTGGCCATTATTCCAACTGGATGTCAAGAATGTTTTTTTTATATGGAGACTTAAAGGATGAAGTTTACATAGAGCAACCTCCTCGGTATGTTTCTCGGAGAGAGAGAGTTAGATGGTATGCATCGGATGGTGCAATGTGGTTTTTGCCAAATAAATCGAAACTGCACCACACTGAAGCAGTCGCTGGTACACCAAACCGAACCGAAGAGTTTGGTTCGGCTCGGTTTCAGTTTTGATTTCAGACTGAGAAGATTAGAGATTGAGAGGGATAGGAAGAGAGACAGACCAATATCTCGTCATCGAGTTCATCACCGTCCCCCAGCAGTAACGAACATCCTCGTCATCATCCCCAAGCTGGAGTCATCCTCGTCGTCGTCATCCCCGCGCTGGAGTTCAATCTCGTTGTCATCCCCAAATATTCGCGTCGAGCTCGCCGTCATCCTTATTAAGCTCGTTAATGCTGCTCTCCCCTGATGCCACTGCTCATCATTGCTGGAGGGAGTGAGGGTTTTGAGAGAGGGGGGAGAGAGAGTTGGGTTGTTGATTATATAGAGGCAGGAGGAGTTGAGCCTCATTGGGTTGGGTCTGGATTAAAAAAGAATGAGAAAGAACGAGGAAAAGAGTAAACGAGATTGGGCTTTGGGCTTAGAGAAAACAAAAGAAAATGAAATAGAAAGAAAACCAAATTCAGTTTATCGATTAACCAGATTATGCAAAAAATCAAACTGCACCCGGCCTGAAATTACCCTCAAACTAAACGGAACCGATCGATTCAGCTCGGTTTGATCAATTTATTCGGTTTACCTGAACCAATGCACACTCCTAGGGATAATGTTGTCTACAAACTGAGGAAGGAAATCTATGAACTCAATCAGAGTCCAAGGGCATAGTTTGAGAAGTTTAGCATAGTTATCTATGGTATTGGCTTTGTTCGCTATCATTTAGATCACTCAGTCTTTGTTCGTTGTACTAAGTCTGGCTCAGTAATTCTGGCAGTGTATTTTGATGATACTCTGCTGATTGGGAGTAACTCTATTACCTTAGCAGAAATAAAAGAGTATCTTAAGCGTCATTTTGTGATGAAGGATATCGAGAAGCCAAAATATTTTCTTGGGATTGAAGTTGCCTATTAAAAACATTGATTACTTCTGTCTTAGAGGAAATATGCATTTGATCTTGATTGAAACTTGAACGAGAGAATAAATATGTACAAAAAAAAAAAACAAATTCAAAAAATTAGAAGGTTAGATTCTTCTCGTTGTTCAATTCTATCCGCTGCAGCAAGGCCAAAACGGGTTGTTTTTCACTGGGAGGGAGGCGATGGAAGCGTTGGTAGCACGGTATATCTGTAGTCAATACTTAAAAGAAAGGTTGGTTATAGTTTGAAATACGAAAGTAGATCTAATCAAGAGTGAGAGTCTAGGTTGCTAATCTACCTTCACGACTAGTCTCGATCTAGGGGTTGTATCCTTTTAAACTAATGAAACATTAATCTAAGTTGTTAACCCTAAGTAAGAAGAGTAAGATGTCCAACTTAACTTGTCTACACTACGCCAAGACAAACCCTAATTTTACCCTAAGCGAAAGCCAATCCCTAATCATTAAACTATGCCAAACCATACCCCTAAACTTAATCTAAAGCCAAACCTTACTCTAATCCAAAGCCAATCCCTAATTATCTAAACCATTAAGTTAGACTATCATCACTAAACTTCAAAGGATTAATCTAACCCTAGATTGTAAATCTATTTGACTAATCAACTAACCCTTGATCTAACCCTAGTCGATTGATCGAGATTTTACCTGCACACAAAAATAAAGATGTTAGATTTAGAAGTAGTTGTGCAAGGTTCTCAATTCTAATCCGCGGTAGCAGTGGCTATGCGGGTCGTGATCCTCTGGGAGGGACTAGCGATGGAAGCTTTGTCAATAAGTTATCTCTAAAGTTTTTATTTTCTTTAAGTTAACAAAAAGAATAGTTAAAGTTAAGTTAGGAAGAAGGTGGTAGATTATGAAGATGGAGGATTAGAGGTGGTATTTATAATGAGATGAGAAAGAAAGAATTGGGAGATGGTGATTTAATCTACAAAAATAAAAGAAAAGAAAAGAACTCTTACCTTAACTTGGTTGAGGAAATATGTGAAAACCTTACATGTTCTACCTTGCTTTGGAGGCGTTCAACGCATAAGCCATAGGATCGAACTCAGTCCCCTATTCGCATTATATCATCAAGCTGAGCAAGTATGAAGTGATACGGACCTTGAGGAGGAGAACATCTCCATGAAGTATCGTTGGCACTCGCAAAGACTCGTTATACTTGTGCTTCGGAAATCACTTGCATGCTCATCAATCAACCAACAGAGATAAAAATAGAAAAAGAGAAGAAAACGAAAAAGAACATAAAGCAATGAACAAAAGAAAAATATTACCTTTATTGCTTTTAATCAATGGCAGAGAAGAGGAAGGTACATCGGTGTCACGCTCAACATAAGCTTCTCTCTCTCTTAAAAGAAATAAAAATTACAAAAGAAAAACCTAACTACAAACTAGAAACACCTAAAAAACCTAGCTTTGGCCCTGTACTGTGCTGGACGCTCTTCTCGATTGCACTGCAGGGGTTATTTATAGGAGCAGAAGGAGTTAGAATCCCGGGACGACTCTCCCAAAAAACCTTATCGCCTGACTCGACTCTACTGCCGCGGAAACGCGGCTTGGGCCGCGTTTCCACGGCCAATTTGTGGCGGCTGGCCACGCGCTTTGGCACGTGGCCTCCCCTGGTCCGTCCATCTGGTCGTTTCTTTCTGGAAGTTTGATCCTGGCTCTTTATCTTGGGATTTAGATATAACTTGAGAAGCAAGTTACCTAGATCCCATATCTTTTTCATGAATTTCCTTCTCTTCTTTTAGTTTTTATCCTCATCCCGCAAGTGTTTAGGGTTGAATAGAAGTCTATCCTTCCCTCTTCTTTAATATTTGCAACTTTGGCCCATGTGTATTTGCACTTTTGACAATTGATATTTGCACTTTTGCACTTGGGCTTGAATATGGGCTTTTGGGCTTCTTTTAGGCTTTATTTATTATTAAAATAAGAACTCAAGGCCTGCACACAATAAATCACAAAATCTTAATAAATGTGCAGAGTTATATGAATAAATATGAAAATGTGATGGTAAATATGATTACAATTATGCATTTTTCACTACCAATCACACCCCCACACTTATCTTTTTGCTCGTACTCGAGTAAAAATCAAAGAGAAAAAGAAAAATTAATCTAACCTAACTCACTTTCGTAGGAATCACGGTTGCACTTAGCATGTGCAACAAGCCGTTAAACCTCTAGGTTACCCTAGAGGACGAGTGTTGTCTCGTGAGGGTTTACAGCGGATTACACCCACAAAATCCATAAAAAGGAAAATATTTGAAATACTTTTGAAAAGACTAAGTAATCTATAAGTTTTTAGGATCCTCATTTTTATTCATTCTTAAACTTAGTCTTTATAAAGTAAATTGTTTTCATTTTTAAGTAAGGATCAAAATTGAATTTTGTGTATAGTCTTTTTCGTTACCAAAAATCATATGCATCCTTATAAATTTTTACTAGGAATTCCTTAACTTGGACTCTCATGCCTCTTTATTATTATTATTATTATTATTTTATAACTCATCTAATTTTCTTTCGTGTAAGTATCAAGGCTTCTTGAGGCCCTCATACCTAACTAATTGACTATTAGATGTGTTAATATAATATTTTTTTCTTTTTTTTAACATGTATAACTCATCTAATTTTCTTTCGTGTAAGCATCAAGGCTTCTTGAGGCCCTCATACCTAACTAATTGACTATTAGATGTGTTAGTACATATGTAATATTTCTTAGTTTTCTTAGGCTTTCTAATCCACCCATGTAGCGAACTTAAAGTCGGTGGCTCCCAAACCAGTCGGCTTTAGGGCACCAAGTGAGAAAACACCCCACGGACTCAAATTCGAGTGAACTAGGCCCCAAAACTAAGGACTTTATTTTATTTACTCACCTTTAGGCATGAATACTTATGCTTCTTGAGGCACATGTATCTAGCTTAATTAGTGATTTCCCTTTTTTTTTTTTTATGAGGCACAAAGGTCTTCGTCTAAGAATCCTAGATATGCATTAGGTATGCAAATTTCATTAAGGTAAAAATCAAGACTAACTACTTATTCAATTTATCCTCCTATACCTAAAAATTCAACAATTTATTTATTTTGATCAAGTTTTTAGAAATCCTAATCATGATTTTCCTAATTCTTAAGATTAACTTAGATTTCTTTCAAAAGATAAGTCAAAATATTGTCCTTCTTATATATATATATATATATATATATATATATATATATATATATATATATATATATATATATATATATATATATATATTAGTTAGCAAATTTTGGTTAGTTTCTACCTATGTTAGTATGTTAGTAAGGCCTACCCCCACACTTATCTCATGCATTGTCCTCAATGTATGAATGAATGCATATATGCATGAAAAAGACGAAGGGAAGGCAAAAGTTACCTCAAGGTGGTGGTTCCGGTGGTGGTCTAATTGGTCCACGAAATGCGGCCCAATCTACTTTTTGTGAAATTCAGGGGAACCCACCAGAAATCTTGCTTATATAACCCACTAAAATGATGTATGTATTAACATTTTTTAAAAATTCCACCCCATCAAATTTCCATAATTCATAATTATTTTCAGAGTCAATTGTGTCAACCGCCTTGTCCCAAAATGGAGTGTGAAAAGATGGAATGATTGACTTGGACATGGGAAATACGGGAACAAATACCGACTCAGGAAAGAAACTTAAATCAAGTAATGGTTCAGGAGTCGGGCTAGGTTCAGGAAGTGGGTCCAAATCAATAAGTTGAAGCTCAAGTCCACAATAATCCTCCCACAATGGAATGTGACTCAATATTGGTGATTCAGGTTCAGGAATGATAGGTGTGGGAATCAAGACTGACTCTAAAAGATTACCTAAGTCGGGTAACAAAACAGGAGTCAATAATGATTCGGGAATTTGAACTTGATCACAGATTTGAGAATCAAGGTCACATATCTCATTGGGTTCAATTTCATAAAAATGAGAACTTGCCAATTTATCCATGGGACTTTCAAAATTGCAAAATTGGTCAAGTTCAATATGATCATCAAAAATGGGTGATTCAATTTCATGATGAATTAGAACAGGACCCAATGTTGACTCGGAAAAAGTGAAATCAGGTGGAGACACCGGAGTCATTATTGAATCAAGAAGCAAAATTGAATCATCAAGTTGGGGTTCATGATCATATTCATGCTCAAGATCTATTTCAGGAAAGGAAAAATTTGAAGTTTCGGCAAATTCACATGATGGCACTGAATTAGAATCTTGTTGTCCAAAGCAACTTGGTTCGTCGGCTCTAAGAGAGTGGTCAGCGATATTAGAATTGGTCGGACAGTGAGAACACAAAGATTGAACCATCATATCTAGTTCATGCTCACGAGCTAATCTAGCCTGAGTCATGGCTTCAAGCCTCTTTTGTGATTGGACTTGGAAAAAGGAAGTGTAATCGTGAAGAAGTTGTGAGTCGGTGGACTCACGCATCATCATGTCTAAGATTGATGGTGGTTGTTGCTTGGAGTCGTGCATACTCATCATTTCCCGGATAGATGGTTTTCTATTCTGAATGGGTGGATCTGAGTATGAATCTTGGGAATATTGTGGACAAGGTGGAGACGGAGGACAAGTCGGTTGAAAATTGGACTCGGGGAAGCGAAACCCCATGAACTCTGTGAAGAGTTGAAAATATGAAAATTATGGTCATAAGATGGGGGGCATGGGTTATAATCATTCGGATAAGACCATTCCGGCACACTAGATTGGTCAAAGTTATGATATGCCGGGTTGGTAATATCCGAAAAAGAGTTAGGTACGTAATATGGATTAAAGTTGGAAAAATTATTATTATATGCCATATCACACCAACACAAATAAATAAAAAAACAAACAAACAAAAAAGAAAAAATTCTAACCTAAGTTAGGGTAGACCTATGACCTAGACGACTCCTAACTGGTTAGACTGTCCACGGGAGGTAGGGTGCAGACTTTGACCACAAGTTAATCAGCCAGGTCAGGGTAAGAGTGGTGGGAGGTTTTCCGTCAAAAACGTTCCTTAATTAAATAAGGACCAATCTTCGGGCTTTCGGCCCTCAATCCCCTTCCTAGAAACTGATTTAGCAAGAGTCCAATTCCAGCACTGTTCCCCCTTAGGATAATCTCCTAATTGAGTCCGAGATGTCCCTAGGGCCAACGTCTACTAATTTTAAGTTAGGCTTGGGTTAGTGAGTGCTTGGGATATGATTTTTGGGCTAAGGAAGGGTGATGAAATCCCCACCTTATCTTGTTAATGGGTTATGCCCTTAAAATATTTTTGTGCAAGTGTACAAGATATGTAAATAAGATTCACTCAAAGCATGAAAATCAACCAAGAGATGAGTCCTATTCTACATGCAATGCGAACGTACCTTGCTCCAGCACTCTTCAACAGTAAAAAAAAGGAATTGAAAAGACACGTGCCTAATATGCAAACGTCTAATCATTTTTATCTTTAACAAAAATAATTTACTGTTGAATTAATTAGCAGTAAGCAGAGTTATCACAGAACAAATTTAACAAAGAAGTACACAGATATTGCCAGTTTTAGAAACCTGCAAAAATTCAGTCAGTAGTCCTCTGCTACCGCCGCAGATCCGCGGCTATTGCCGCGTTTGCTCGGCAAAGTAGCAGGCTCTGCTGCTCTGCCTTCGAGGGCAGAGGCACAGAGTTGCTATATGTCCACTTCTGCTGTTGTTTTTCTGTTCTCCAAACCTGCAAACAGAAAAGAATAAAAGAATTAGTTAATAATTTTTTATTATTAGAGAATAACTTACCGTCCCTTCCCGGCAACGGCGCCAAAATTTGAATGAGATTTTCCTGCACACAAAATATGAGTATTAGATTTAGAAGTAAAGGTATGCAAGGTGCTCAATACTAATCCGCGGTAGCAAAGGCTATGCGGGTCGTGATCCTCAGGGAGGGAACTGCGATGGAAGCGTTTGATTAAGTTATCTCTTTTTTTATTTTATTTTTATTTACAATGGTATATACAATGAAAAGTGTGAAAGAAATTGGAGAGATGTTGGTGACTTAATCTATAAAAATAAAAGAAACTAAAGAAAATAAAAGAAACACTTACCTACCTCTTCTGCCTTGCTTACCTTTGATCCGTTTGCAACGACTTACCTTGTCCTTGAAGGCTTGCAAGTATGGCGTATAGGATCTTCCACCTTCACAATCTACACTACAAAAATAAAAGACTAGCAAAAGAAGGCTTGTTCATCTCCATAGGCCATCAAGGGCTCTTCTTCGGCTAAGCAGTCTCGAAGTAATTGGGTCTCATAATTTGCAAGACATTAGAGAGAAACAATAGAATAACACAAGAATAAAAGAACTAAAATAATGAAAGAACAAAAACAAACCTCGAGTCGATTTATTTAACAATGGAAGAAGAGCAAAACTTACACCGATTGTCAGCCTCAGTACAAGTAGATCTCCTTCCTCCATGAAAACATCCTCTCCTCTCAGTTACAAAATTACAAAAAGAAAAACCTAACCTAAATTACAAGTTAGCCTAAAACGATTTAGCTCTGTAGATTCTGTACTTTTTTTCTGTTGCTCTGCAGGGGTATTTATAGGAGCTGGAAGATGTAGAGTCCCAGTACGACTCTCCCAAAAAAATCTTATCTCTAGACTTGTGGCACTTATCCATAGAAGTTCAAATCTGTCCTGCAACTTATTATCATGTTGATCGCCGAAATTGGCTTATCTGCTGACTGAATTGGAAAGTTTGATCAACATAAGGGTTGTACGTCGTCAAGTCTTCTTTCTGGAGCATCTTGAATCATCAGATTTGAATATCTGTAGCAAAAGTTATGATCTGAATACTAAACATGTACAGTCTGAATCCGAATTTTTTTGAATTTTTATCTTTGCACTCTTCTCCTTTTATCTTCATCCTGCAAGTATTTAGGGTTGAATAGAAGTCTATCCTTCCCTCTTCTTTTGGTATTTGTAACAATTGCCCTTAGTAATTGCAATTTTGACATTTGATAATTGTAACTTTTGCATTGGGCTTTAAACATGGGCTTTTGGGCTTCTTTTAAGGCTTTATTCTTTTATTTTTATTTCTCAAGGCCTGCACACAACAAATAATAAAATATTAGTTAATTGTGTATGATTATATGAATAAATATGAAAATGTGATGGTAAGTGTAATGATAAAAATGCACTTTTCACTACCAATCACACCCCCACACTTATCTTTTTGCTCGTCCTCGAGTAAAAATCAAAAGAAAAAGAAAAATTAATCTAACCTAACTCACTTTCGTAGGAATCACGGTTGCACTTAGCATGTGCAACAAGCCGTTAAACCTCTAGGTTACCCTAGAGGATGAGTGTTGTCTCGTGAGGATTTTCAGCGGATTACACCCACAAAATCCATAAAAAGGAAAATATTTGAAATACTTTTGAAAAGACTAAGTAATCTATAAGTTTTTAGGATCCTCATTTTTATTCATTCTTAAACTTAGTCTTTATAAAGTAAATTGTTTTCATTTTTAAGTAAGGATCAAAATTGAATTTTGTGTATAGTCTTTTTCGTTACCAAAAATCATATGCATCCTTATGAATTTTTACTAGGAATTCCTTAACTTGGACTCTCATGCGTCTTTATTATTATTATTTTTTTTTATAACTCATCTAATTTTCTTTCGTGTAAGTATCAAGGCTTCTTAAGGCCCTCATACCTAACTAATTGACTATTAGATGTGTTAATATAATATTTTTTTTCTTTTTTTTAACATGTATAACTCATCTAATTTTTTTTCGTGCAAGCATCAAGGCTTCTTGAGGCCCTCATACCTAACTGACTATTAGATGTGTTAGTACATATGTAATATTTCTTAGTTTTCTTAGGCTTTCTAATCCACCCATGTAGCGAACTTAAAGTCGGTGGCTCCCAAACCAGTCGGCTTTAGGGCACCAAGTGAGAAAACACCCCGCGGACTCAAATTCGAGTGAACTAGGCCCCAAAACTAAGGACTTTATTTTATTTACTCACCTTTAGGCATGAATACTTATGCTTCTTGAGGCACATGTATCCAGCTTAATTAGTGATTTCCCTTTTTTTTTTATGGGGCACAAAGGACTTCGTCTTAGAATCCTAGATATGCATTAGGTATGCAAATTTCATTAAGGTAAAAATCAAGACTAACTACTTATTCAATTTATCCTCCTATACCTAAAAATTCAACAATTTATTTATTTTGACCAAGTTTTTAGAAATCCTAATCATGATTTTCCTAATTCTTAAGATTAACTTAAATTTCTTTCAAAAGATAAGTCAAAATATTGTCCTTCTTATATTATATATATATATATATATATATATATATATATATATATATATATATATATATATTTAGTTAGCAAAATTTGGTTAGTTTTCTACCTATGTTAGTATGTTAGTAAGGCCTACCCCCACACTTATCTCATGCATTGTCCTCAATGTATGAATGAATGCATATATGCATGAAAAAGACGAAGGGAAGGCAAAAGTTACCTCAGGTGGTGGTTCCGGTGGTGGTCTAATTGGTCCACGAAATGCGGCCCAATGTACTTTTTGTGGAATTCGGGGAACCCACCAGAAATCTTGCTTATATAACCCACTAAAATGATGTCTGTATTAACATTTTTTAAAAATTTCACCCCATCAAATTTCTATAATTCATAATTATTTTCAGAGTCAATTGTGTCAACCGCCTTGTCCCAAAATGGAGTGTGAAAAGATGGAATGATTGACTTGGACATGGGAAATACGGGAACAAATACCGACTCAGGAAAGAAACTTAAATCAAGTAATGGTTCAGGAGTCGGGCTAGGTTCAGGAAGTGGGTCCAAATCAATAAGTTGAAGCTCAAGTCCATAATAATCCTCCCACAATGGAATGTGACTCAATATTGGTGATTCAAGTTCAGGAATGATAGGTGTGGGAATCAAGACTGACTCTAAAAGATTATCTAAGTCGGGTAACAAAACAGGAGTCAATAATGATTCGAGAATTTGAACTTGATCACAGATTTGAGAATCTAGGTCACATATCTCATTGGGTTCAATTTCATAAAAATGAGAACTTGCCAATTTATCCATGGGACTTTCAAAATTGCAAAATTGGTCAAGTTTAATATGATCATCAAAATTGGGTGATTCAATTTCATGATGAATTGGAACAGGATCCAATGTTGACTCGGAAAAAAGTGAAATCAGGTGGAGACACCGGAGTCATTATTGAATCAGGAAGCAAAATTGAATCATCAAGTTGGGGTTCATGATCATATTCATGCTCAAGATCTATTTCAGGAAAGGAAAAATTTGAAGTTTCAGCAAATTCACATGATGGCACTGAATTAGAATCTTGTTGTCCAAAGCAACTTGGTTCGTCGGCTCTAAGAGAGTGGTCAGCGATATTAGAATTGGCCGGACAGTGAGAACACAAAGATTGAACCATCATATCTAGTTCATGCTCACGAGCTAATCTAGCCTGAGTCATGGCTTCAAGCCTCTTTTGTGATTGGACTTGGAAAAAGGAAGTGAAATCATGATGAAGTTGTGAGTTGGTGGACTCACGCATCATCATGTCTAAGATTGATGGTGGTTGTTGCTTGGACTCGTGCATACTCATCATTTCCCGGATAGATGGTTTTCTATTCTGAATGGGTAGATCTGAGTATGAATCTTGGGAATATTGTGGACAAGGTGGAGACGGAAGACAAGTCGGTTGAAAATTAGACTCGGGGGAAGCGAAACCCCATGACTCTGTGAAGAGTGAAAGTATGAAAATCATGGTCATAAGATGGGGGGCATGGGTTATAATCATTCGGATAATACCATTCCGGCACACTAGATTGGTCAAAGTTATGATATGCCGGGTTGGTAATATCCGAAAAAGAGTTAGGTGTGTAATATGGATTAAAGTTGGAAAAATTATTATTATATGCCATATCACACCAACACAAACAATAAAAAAAAACAAACAAACAAAAAAAAAAATTCTAACCTAAGTTAGGGTAGACCTATGACCTAGACGACTCCTAACTGGTTAGACTGTCCACGGGAGGTAGGGTGCAGACTTTGACCACAAGTTAATCAGCCAGGTCAGGGCAAGAGTGGTGGGAGGTTTTCCGTCAAAGACATTCCTTAATTAAATAAGGACCAATCTTCGGGCTTTCGGCCCTCAATCCCCTTCCTAGATACTGATTTGGAAAGAGTCAAATTCCAGCACTGTTCCCCCTTAGGATAATCTCCTAATTGAGTCCGAGATGTCCCTAGGGCCAACGTCTACTAATTTTAAGTTAGGCTTGGGTTAGTGAGTGCTTGGGATATGATTTTTGGACTAAGGAAGGGTGTTGAAATCCCCACCTTATCTTGTTAATGGGTTATGCCCTTAAGATATTTTTGTGCAAGTGTACAAGATATGTAAATAAGATTCACTCAAAGCATGAAAATCAACCAAGAGATGAGTCCTATTCTACATGCAATGCGAACGTACCTTGCTTCAGCACTCTTCAACAGTAAAAATAAAGGAATTGAAAAGACACGTGCCTAATATGCAAACGTCTAATCAATTTTTATCTTTAACAACAAATAATTTACTGTTGAATTAATTAGCAGTAAGCAGAGTTATCACAGAATAAATTTTAACAGAGAAGTACACAGATATTGCCAGTTTCAGAAACCTACAAAAATTTCAGTCAGTAGTCCTCTGCTACCGCCGCAGATCCGCGGCTATTGCCGCGTTTGCGCGGCAATGTAGCAGGCTCTGCTACTCTGCCTTCGAGGGCAGAGGCACAGAGTTGCTATATGTCCACTTCTGCTGTTGTTTTTCTGTTCTCCAAACCTGCAAACAGAAAAGAATAAAAGAATTAGTTAATAATTTTTTTTATTATTAGAGAATAACTTACCGTCCCTCCCCGGCAACTGCGCCAATTTGTTGATCGAGATTTTACCTGCACACAAAAATAAAGATGTTAGATTTAGAAGTTATTGTGCAAGGTTCTCAATTCTAATCCGCAGTAGCAGTGGCTATGCGGGTCGTGACCCTCTGGGAGGGACTAGCGATGGAAGCTTTGTCAATAAGTTATCTCTAAAGTTTTTTATTTTCTTTAAGTTAACAAAAAGAATAGTTAAAGTTAAGTTAGGAAGAAGGCGGTAGATTATGAAGATGGAGGATTAGAGGTGGTATTTATAATGAGATGAGAAAGAAAGAATTGGGAGATGGTGATTTAATCTACAAAAATAAAATAAAAGAAAAGAACTCTTACCTTAACTTGGTTGAGGAAATATGTGAAAACCTTACATGTTCTACCTTACTTTGGAGGCGTTCAACGCATAAACCATAGGATCGAACTCAGTCCCCTATTCGCATTATATCATCAAGCTGGGCAAGTATGAAGTGATACGGACCTTGAGGAGGAGAACATCTCCATGAAGTATCATTGGCACTCGCAAAGACTCGTTATACTTGTGCTTCGGAAATCACTTGCATGCTCATCAATCAACCAACAGAGATAAAAATAGAAAAAGAGAAGAAAACGAAAAAGAACATAAAGCAATGAACAAAAGAAAAATATTACCTTTATTGCTTTTAATCAATGGCAGAGAAGAGGAAGGTACATCGGTGTCACGCTCAACATAAGCTTCTCTCTCTTAAAAGAAATAAAAATTACAAAAGAAAAACCTAACTACAAACTAGAAACACCTAAAAAACCTAGCTTTGGCCCTGTACTGCGCTGGACACTCTTCTCGGTTGCACAAGTTAGTGGATTGGAAATCCTTCTGTGTAAAGGCGGGGACGTAGAGCAGTGGCTCGAACCTCGAAATAAATCTTGGTGTTTGCGTTTGATTCATTGACTCTAACTCTCTCTCTTTTATATTGTGCCTTGGATCTATTCATATTGCTTATTCATATATTATATGCTTGGCTTGTTTGTGTGTGCCTCACTTGTGTCTAACCACGAGAGCTTCATATAGCACCTCAACTCTTATTCAGAGGAATCAAGAGGAGTTAGTCCAGAGCCCTTCACCGGGAATTCGGCTACACTCGTTGGTTACACTAAGTGTGTTGCATTTTAGTTTTAAATTCCGCATTTTGTTCATTAGCTTAGCCGTACACCTATTCACCCCCCTCTAGGTGTACCTACAATTGGTATTAGAGCCTACGCTCCTGATATTAGGTTTAACCTCCTAAGAGTGTGATCTTGGTTTGCTAATCTACATTTGCATTTGCATTTGCACACATATAGTTTGCTCTCATGGATAGCCCTCCCATCTTTGATATCTCTAGACTTGATATTTGGAAGGTTGTGATGAGTTGTCATTTGAAAGCCCTAGGATATAAAGTTCACCTTGCCATTACCAAGGAATCCTACCTTAGTGATAGCAAGCATATAGAGGCCAATGCACTAGCCCTAAAGGTACTTAGAGCATCACTTGATAAAAAATATTTACATGTGTTTTCTCACTATGATTTCGGTTTACAGTGTGGAACATTTTGACGTCTCCCGAGCTATAAACGCTTATCAATGAAAGGAGAAAATCTAGTCGAGATGAGTCTGACGAACGTTGCTTCATGGTTCAAGGGAATGACTCCCTTGAGGTACAATCAGAAACTCAACTAGATGCTAGTACTAGTTCCTATTGCAATGAGTATTTAGAGGCACAAGCCATGAATGATGAACTTACTAAAAATTGTGAAAATTGATTTCAAATTCAAACTTTTGAAAAAGGAAAGTCTTGGTTTAAAAGAAAAAAATAAAAATTTATCTTCTAAACTTGAGATTGTTTTGCAAGAAAGGGATGAGATTTCAAGTGAAAGTGACTCGCTTAAATCCCAACTTGATCTTGCACTTAATGAAAACAAAATTTTGAAAAGTAAAAATAATTGTGAATATGTTTTGAAGAATAATGAGGATTTAACTTCAAACTTGATTTTATATTAAAAGAAAATAATTCTTTGAAAAATAAAATAAATTTGATTTCACAAAAATTGAAAGATTGTTTAAAGAAAAATTTTTCCTTGAAAAAATGATTTAGATTCTCATTCACATCCTAACTTACCTATTGCATGTACCTCTTCTATAATTGAAAATGATATATCTATGCTTAAGAAGAGTGTTGATTGTTTGGACTCCACTTTGAGCCATTGTGCTTTGAATCACTCACGTTTGGAATCTATATTTCGAAAGAAACAAGTTCCATCTTTGCATGCACACAAATCACGGCATACACATGTTTTTCACGTTCACTCCCATAACACGATGTATGCTCATGTGTACACTTGTACACATTGTGGACGTAAGGGCCACCTTGCTAAATTTTGCTATGATAAGATACATGATGTAAATTTAGCAACTAAATTTGTTTGGGTTAGAAAAGGAACTAACCCCCATGGACCCAAAAGAGTGTGGGTACCAAATACCACCCCTATGCTATTTGATGTAGGTGTGGGCTCTCGCAGACGTGAGAGCGATGGTGCCTTGAGGTGGATGCGTTCCGAGTTTAAAGAGGACAATTTGGATGCATCACTTTCAAGGAGAGTGTGGTGGGAGGACCACCTTGTTTTGGAGACATGGAGAGTTGCCCTCATGGTTTTGGTAACGATCTCTAACTCCTTATATGTTTACATGCTTTTCATATTGTTGATTTCTAGCATGTCATGTTTTAATGTTTATTATGCCATATGCCATGTTTATTAGAATAGTGATATACATGATTAGTATTTGAGACACCCATGTTTTATATGGATTCATATTTTGTGTTCTCACATTTGTTTAACTAATGTGTATGTCCTAGATCTAATGCTTGTGCATTTACATAATGATCATATGAGTTTTGTTTTGTTTTCTATGCTTCATGTTTTGATTACTTGTTTGGATGTTAGTTTTCATTAAAACTTAGGTATATACTTGTACAACTAGTGAACCACAAATAGATTATTATGTGTTTGTGCTTGAATACTTATTTGTACCCATTGGATGTACTAGTATAGTCTAGTTTTGATGATTCATACATTTGACTTGTATTCCCATTTTGTACATGTTTTTCATGTTTATAAGTTTAGCTTCATGTATATGCCTATTTTGTCAAAACTTAAGATATACATGTATACCCCTTGAGTCTTTTCGCCTTTCATGCAAATCTTTTTTTTTGAACTCAATTGTGTTTAGGGATATGTATGTATACTTCTAGTTTAGACAAAATAGACATATACCTTGAAGCCTATTTGACTTTGATGGTTTTCATGTTTTGACAAGGAATTTCATAATTGAGCTTAATTGACTATTTTCATGATTATGTGTTTCACATACACTTATACACTCACCTTATTTAATGTTTTCTCATGATTTTGTTTTCATGAGTACAATTTGTGCTATATAGTTTTTGGGTGTTTGGTAATCATGTGATCTACATGTTTTTTCATGAAATATAATTTTATTTTATTCCTTACTTGAAGGATTTCGTACTAGTTTACAATTTTTCATATAACTAGCTCATATTCTTCATTATGGTAGAGTTTTTCAAACATACTATATTTCAAACCTAATGTCGAAAACCCCTACCCTCGAAGGCGGTTGGTTGGGCGACCATGCCTTGTATGCTTATTATTGAAAATCTTTTTAAATATGTGCATGAAATGGGTGGTAGGAAATATGAGTTATACACTTGATCTTATTATTGTTTCAATTGGTATCATTGGATCTTTTCAATTGATATCACTATTGACATTTGTTTGTATACTCATATATATGTTTTTATATATGTATGCTTACACTTCAAATAGTATCAATTTCGATTGGTATTCATTTTTTTTATACATATATATGATTTATTTGTGCTTACTATATCTTTATATCTTTGAGCACAAATTTTAGTTATGCTAAGCTTTATTTCTTAAATGCATATCATATTTCAATTGATTAGTTTTCAATTGGTATCTTATACAAACTTATGCATCATTTTATTTGGTATTTCATAAAGGGGGAGAAATTCGTATTTCATCTTTCAATTGGTATTTTGTTTACCTTTGGTATTCCACTCCCATACTTTATGATGAAAAATGATTGAAAAATTAATATTGATTTTAATTTGGTATCATATGTTCAAAATGAAAAATACTTACAATTGGTAAATGAAAAATATCTTACAATTGGTTTATGTTTTTTCAAATTGATATCAAAAAGTGTATAATATTTTCAATTGGTACTAATTTTTACAATTGGTATCAAGATTTTTTATTTGTTTACTTACAATTGGTAATCAAGATTATCTATATATCTTTCATTTTGGTATCAAAATTTTGATTGGTTTCTTCAAGATTTCTTTTCAATGCCTTATTTACTTTCAATTGGTATTCCTTAAATTTTTGTTGGTTTACCTATGTGTTCACCTACAATTGGTTTACCTATGTGATCACTTTCAATTGGTATCATGATGCACTATATTGATATTGGTATATTTTTTAATTGGTATCATGTTTGTTTTGATTTCACCCTTTGAAGTATTTTTATTTCGGACAAAAAGGAGAAGAACATATTTTATTGGATTTACTTTGATCCCTTTGTAGATAATTGACAAAAATGGGGAAAAGTATTTGAGTTTATATGCATGTTTTATATGCATTTTTTCATATTGGTACCAAGAGATAGTTTGTTTTATGTTTTGTTGATATTGGTATCAAGAGTGATGAATACTAGTATCTAGAAACATAGTTTATTTTTTTTGGTATCAAGAACATTATTTAAGAACATGTTTATGAAAAGAAGAAATAATTTATTTTGGTATCAAGAGCTTGTTTTATGCATGTTGATGTATTTCATGTTTGGTATCAAGAGCATGTTTTTTATTTGGTATCAAAAGCATGTTCACTTCATTGTTTTATGCATGTTGATGCATATTCATGTTTAATATTCATTGCATATATTTATTGTTCATTGCTATGCATGAGTTAAGGGGGAGCTTCTTTGAAGCTTAACTTTAATCCATGCATATATAACTCCATGAGTTTTGTCATCATCAAAAAGGGGAGATTGTTGGCCCAGAGGCCTTCCACTCTAGTTTTGATGATGATTAACTCATGTAGTTATGGTTTACTAACAATCTTGTGATGTTTAGTTTCAGATCTCTAACCAAGATATTAGTAGGTGATTAGCTTCAACAAAGGTATTTTGGAGCTTTTCACATGGTGATTCAAGAGTCTGAGCGTCAAAGTTCATATCTAGCACTCGTTGGAGTCAAGCTCGGTGGATCACGGTTTGGATCGAGTCGACTTGGAGACAGTGCTCTACAAGAAAACCTCGGTACATAGTTTAGTTTATGTTTTAGATCCATTTGTAAAGATTAGATAGTGTGGTATGCTCAAGTTCACAAACACACTCACTTGTTTAAGTTTCATGTTTTAGTTTTCGGTTTTGGTTTAACCGATCTTGGTTTCATGAATAGATTGTATCAAAACAAGTTTACATTGTTTAATGTATATTAGATTTGTTCTATATACATATATGCTTAATCTATTTAAACAAACTTAGTCTGATAGTCTATTTCATGGGTTTGGTGTTTTGGTATTTGAACAAAACTTTTTTTGGATTTAAAGTCAAAAACAATGATTTATATATCTTTCATGTATATTGGATTATATCCATATACAACATGCTTCAAAGTTGTTTCATATCATGTTTTTGTATTTGGATGAGTTTTGGACAAAACGAATTTTCAGTTAAAAAATTCAAGTTTTGAAAATACGGAATTTGGTTTTCGGCAAAATTTTCATAACACAAAAAGAGTTCAAAATGTTTGTAACTTGGTTTGATTTTACTCAAACAAGTTTGTATTTCAAATATCATGAAAGAACTTATTTTTATGAATTTTTAGAGATTTTATGGGATTTATTTGGCAATTAAAAACCCAATTTTCAAAACTTGTATTTTGCCTGCCAGGCTCTGGCGGTCGACCGGACCGGTCGACCGGACCAGGAGCCGGTCGACTGGAACGGTCGACCGGACGTGCACAAGAACGTGCACAAGGCCATATCAGTTGGCTAATCGACCGAGCGGTCGACCGACTGAAGGCAACCCACTCTCGGTTGCCTCGGTCGACCGGGCAGAGAGTCGTTGCTCTCTGGTTCAGGGCCCGGTCGACCGGGCGGTCAACCGGAAGGCTCAACGGTCAGAAATTTAACCGTTGGCTGGTCGACCGGCCGGTCGACCGGTAGGCCATTCTGGGCCTAGTCAGCTGCCAACGGGCAAATTCTTTTGGGGGCCTATATAAACCCCATTTGAGAGCTGTTTTGGTAAGAATTTTAAGAGCCAAAAATTTCCTACTTTCTAGTGTTTTTAAAAGCTAGTTTTCAAAAGAGTTTATTAGTTTTAAAGATCATTCTTATTTGTTTTCAAGAGTTGGAAAAATCAAAGAAAAATATAGATTTGGGATATTTGCTTTGTTATTCATTTCTATCAAATACTAAGTTATTTTCCCAAGTATTTTCCTTGTGATTTGATTTCCAACATCTTGATTTTCCACACTTGAGCCATATCTTACTATCCTATCTATTTAGGATCTTTATTTGTAGAAAAATTAGTTTGTGGTTGTGAAAACCATCAAGATTGTAACCTCATTATTTGTGATATCCCTCTTGTGTAGAGGTTGATTTTGGAGTCGTGGTTGGCTCCCTCTAGTGAGAGGTGGAGATTGGTGTTTGGCTCCCTCTAGTGAGAGGTGGAGTTTGTGTTGGAATCCCTCAAGTGTGAGGTGATGTTTTGTATTGGCTAAGTGCCTAACCCTCTAAGTGTAGAGGTGTTTGTTGTGGATTGTGCCTTGCCTCTAGTGAGAGGTTATATTGGTTGAGAGAGGAGTTGTGTACTCCCGTATTGTATTTGCCCCAAATCCTCAGTGGAGGTTCCCTGTGTGGGAGTCCTGTGTGGACAATTAGTGGATTAGAAATCCTTCTGTGTGAAGGCAGGGACGTAGAGCAGTGGCTCGAACCTTGAAACAAATCTTGGTGTTTGCGTTTGATTCATTGACTCTAACTCTCTCCCTCTTTTATATTGTGCCTTGCATCTATTCATATTGCTTATTCATATATTATATGCTTGGCTTGTTTGTGTGTGCCTCACTTGTGTCTAACCACGAGAGCTTCATATAGCACCTCAACTCTTATTCAGAGGAATCAAGAGGAGTTAGTCCAGAGCCCTTCACCGGGAATTCGGCTACACTCGTTGGTTACACTAAGTGTGTTGAATTTTAGTTTTAAATTCCGCATTTTGTTCATTAGATTAGCCTAAACCTATTCACCCTTCCTTTTAGGTGTACCTACACTCTATACATACTACAGAGGGTCTTTTTTATAGAAGATTTGGGCCAAAATCTTCAAAATAAATCAGACCTTCTTCACGCTCCCTCTATTGCTATCAATAAGCTGTAGAAACGCAGCTTTTTCCGTGTTTCTGCGGTAATCTCGTGGGCATCTGCCACGCGCTTAAACGTGTGCCTCCTCTCGTCCGTCCATCTGGGCGTCTCCTCTTGGATTCTACATCCTGACCCTCGATCTTGAGAATTCGGGATAACTTGGAAGCAAGTTATCAAAAATCTGAATTTGAAAAGGATTTGGTCCCTTTATCTTTATCTTCAAGCCTTTCTCCCCTTATATTTGAATAGCAATTAGGAGTCCTACTTTATCCTTCCTCCTCCTCCCCTAGATTTTTAATTAATAATTTAAAATTCAAGTTTAGATTAGATTAGATAAGACAGAAGCTTCTAAATTACTAAAATAAATCATGCATGTGGGCTTTTTGGGCTTTTGGGCTTCATTTATTTATTCTTTAATTACTCAAGGCCTGCACAACATTAAACAATAAAACGTTACGTAGCAGTGCTTTATAAAAGAATAAGTAGGAAAATATAATGATAAATATGCACTTTGACTACCTATCACACCCCCACACTTATATTTTTGCTCATCCTCGAGTAAAAATAAAATGAAAATGGAAAGAAAATAGAAACTAATCTATCCTAACTCACTTTCATAGGAATCACGGTTACACTTAGCACATGCAATAAGCCGTTAAACCTAGGTTACCCCTAGAGGACGAGTGTTATCTCGTGAGAATTTTCAGTGGATTACACCCACAAAATCCATAAAGAAAAAGAAAATATTAGTGATTAATTTTTTTATTTTGAAAAAAGGAGAGAAATATTTGAAATATGTTTGAAGAAACTAAGCAATCTATAAGTTTTAAGATTATCATTTTTATTCATTCTTGAACTTAGTCTCTATGCAATAATTCATTATCAATTTTAGGTAAGGATTAAAATTGAATTTTTATGTAGTCTCTTTTGTTACCCTAAGTCATATGCATCCTTGTGAACGTGAATCTATACTAGGGATCTTTAACTTGGACTCCCATGCCTCTTTATTATTATTTTATTTTTTATTTTATATATATATTTTTTAATATGTATAACTCATCTAATTTTCTTTTGTATAAGTATCAAGGTTTCTTGAGGCCCTCATACCTAACTAATTGACTATTGATGTGTTAGTACATAGATAGATAATATTTTTATTTTTTTAGGCTTTCTAATTCACCCACGTAGTGAGCCTAAGGTCGATGGCTCCCAAACCAGTCGGTTTTAGGGCACCGAGTGAGAAAACACCCTACGGACTTAAGGACTCTAGTGAACTATGCCACAAAACTAAGGACTTTATTTATAAAATCACCTTTAGGCGTGAATGCTTATGCTTCTTGAAGCACATGTATCCAGCTTATTTAGTTAATTTTTATTTATATTATTATGTATTTTTTATAAGGCAGAAGAGACTTTGTCTTAGAATCCTAGATGTGTAAATGTATTACATATGCACATTTCATTAAGGTAAAAATCAAGACTATTACTTATTAAATTTTCTTCTTATACCTAAAAATCCAATAATTTATTTTATTTTGACCAAGTTTTTAGAAGTCCTAATCATGATTTTCCTAATTCTTAAGATTAACTTGGATTTCTTTCAAAAGATAAGTCAAAATATTGTTTCCTTTTTCAAATATATATATTTTTTAAAAAATTGTTAGTATCTACCTATGTTAGTATGTTAGTAAACCCTCCCCTATACCTACCTCATGCATTATCCTCAATGTATGAATGAATGCATGTATGCATGAAAAAAGAAGAAAGGGAAGGCAAAATGTGACCTCAAGGTAGTGGTTCCGGTGGGGCCAGATTGGGCCAAGCATTGCTACCCAATCTAAATATTGTGAATCATCAAAGAACCCACCTTTTATGGCCTCTTTCTTATGCACATTGTTATTATACCCCAAATGTATAGGATTATACATGACCCTAATATTGAATCTATCTTACTTGTATGACCAATCTTGGAATACCATCTCAGGGTCATCATTGTTTATACCTTGATCCAACAATAGAATTTAACTTGATGAAGTGATTGATTTGTGCTTAAGTAAGATAGGATTAGGAGCCAATATCGGCTCAAAAAAATAAATTTAGGTTTGAGAGTCGGGTTTGGTTCAAAAGAGGGCTCCAAATCAAAGAACTTAAGTTCATATTCATGATCCATCAAATGAATTTGACTACCCAAAATAGATGATCTAATTTCATAATATACGGATACTGGAATAATGTTGGCTCGAGAATTGGGTCCAAATTGGGTAAAGACACCAGAGTTAACATAGATTCAAAGTTTGAAGCTAGATCACAAAGTTGAGAATCGGGTTCACATTCACAATCAAGTTCAATCTCTTTGAAGTTAAAACTTGCCAATTTGTCCAAGGGTCGGGATTGATCAAGTTCACATTGGTGCGATGAAATTGAATCTTGATCAAGGTCTTCAAGACACCATGATTCTTTATTCCTATCAATTTGGTTAGTTAGTTCAAAGATGTTTGAAAGTCTAAAAATTTGCTCATTCATTAAACCTTGCATACGATCCATTTTTCTTCTAACTTATCGAATGGATCATTTAGGGACTAAATCATGGATTCTATACTCGTTTTCAAGTAGGTAGGTTCTTCTACTGATGGTGTGAGAAAAGAAATATATGAAGATGATGGTTGGAAAGGTGGTTGACAATATGGCTCAGGGGTGATGCATCCCCATTGACTTGGTGAGGAGTAGAGACGATTATTCTAATTTGTTTCATGAAATTGAGATTGGGACATATGTTGATTTGGATAAGACAAACTGGGCATGCTTGGTTGATTAAAATTATGACATGTCAGCTGGTAATATCCAACACAAAGAGGTCAGGGTGTAATATGGATTACCATTAAAATTGAAAAAATTGTTGTTGTAAGCCATATCACACAAGAAATATCAAAAACAAATAAAGAAAAACAAACAATAAACAAAAATAAAAAAATTCTAACCTAAGTTAGGGTAAACCTTAAAACTAAATGATTCCTAACTTTAGATTATCCTTGGGATGTCTATTGCCGACCCTAACCACAAGTTAATCGGCAGTAGTTGGCAAGGTTAGTGGGAGGTAATCCGTCAAAGACGTTCCTTAATTAAGTAACCACCAACCTTCAGGCTTTCGGCCTTTAATCCTCTTCCTAGACACTGATTTGGCAAGAGTTAGTTTCGAACAACCTCCTCCTTCAGTTAACCTCCTAAATGAGTCCGAAGTCAACCTAGGGCCAACGTCTAGTCAAATTCTAGTTAAGGTTAGGATGGGGCGTGTATGGAATATGGTTTTGTGGGCGAAGAAAGGTTGATGAAATCCCCACCTTATATTATTTATGGGTTATGCCCTTAAGATGTTTTAAATGTGTACGTGTCAAACAAAAGAAACAAAACACACTATATTGAACTAAGCCAAATAATGGTGTTTCCTATTCTATATGCAATGCGTCATGTACCTTTGGTCTCCAGCACTCACCAACAATAAAATAAAAGAAGAGAAAAATAGACAATGCCCCTAGATGCAACGTATAAACTTTTTTTTTATTAGGTTTCGATCACGTCTGCATGTAGTGTCAATAATTTTTTTTTTAATTAGAACTAGGGTCAAACTATCTCTGTTAGGACCTAAAACTAGGTTAAATTAAAAAGTTAGGTCTGCAGTAGACTAACCTTAGAAACTTCCTTTCGATGCCCTTGTAGAACAGAAACAACAAATTAGGGTTAGATATTACTGTGTCGTTCCCTCCCCAGCAACGACACCAAAATTTTGATTGAAACTTGAACGAGAGAATAAATATGTACAAAAATAAAAACAAATAATCAAAAAATTAGAAGGTTAGATTCTTCTCGTTGTTCAATTCTATCCACTGCAACAAGGGCCAAAGCGGGTCGTGTTCCACTGGAAGGGAGGTGATGGAAGTGTTGGCAGCACGGTATATCTGTAGTCAAGACTTAAAAGAAAGGTTGGTTGTAGTTTGAAATAAGAAAGTAGATCTAATCAAGAGTGAGAGTCTAGGTTGCTAATCTACCTTCACGACTAGTCTTGATGTAAGGATTGTATCCTTTTAAACTAATGAAACATTCACTAAGTTGCTAACCCTAAGAAAAGAAAGTAAGATGTCCAACTTAACTTGTCTACACTACGCCAAGCCAAACCCTAATTTTACACTAAGCCAAAGCCAATCCCTATCATTAAACTATGCCAAATCATACCCATAAACTTAATCTAAAGCCAAACCCTACTCTAATCAAAAGTCAAGCCCTAATTATCTAAATCATTAAGTTGGACTATCATCACTAAACTTCAAAGGATTAATCTAACCCTAGATTGCAAATACATTAGACTAATCAACTAACCCTAGATCTAACCCTAGTCGATCTAATGATTAGCTACCCTAGAATTATTCTAGCCTAGCATCCTTTTTGTTTTATCCACTTTTTATTTTTAAGATCTTTAAAGAAAATAAAAAGAAGGAAGAAAGATTAAAAATAACACCAAAAACCAAACCAAGAACAAGTGCAAGAAATAAAAAGTTAGACTTGAAATTAAAAGAACAAGAATAAGAACAAAAAAGAAAAGATAACCTTTATTGCTGCAATCCTTGGGTACAAGCTCCTTCTCCTTCCTCCTAACAATAGCCAAGCTAAAGCCAACAACAATTATAAAGAAGAGAACTCAAAAGAGGCTAAACTAATCTAATAAAAAACCCTAACCTTATTCTTCTTCTCTCTGGATGAGGTGCTCTGTACGTACTGCAGAGGGTCCTTTTTATAGAAGATTTAGGCCGAAGTCTTCAAAATAAAACAGACCTCCTTCACGCTCCCTCTATCTCTATCAATAAGCTGCGGAAACGCGGCTTTTGCCGCTTTTTCGCGGCAATCTCGTGGCCATCTGCCACGCGCTTGAGCGCGTGGCCTCCTCTCATATGTCTATCTGGGCGCCTCCTCTTAGATTCTACATCCTGACCCTCGATCTTGAGAATTCTGGATAACTTGGGAAGTAAGTTATCAAAAATCTGAATTTGAAAAGGATTTGGTCCTTTTATCTTTATCTTCTAGCCTTTCTCCCCTTATATTTGAATAGCAATTACGAGTCCTACTTTATCCTTCCTCCTCCTCTCCTAGATTTTAAATTAATAATTTAAAATTCAAGTTTAGATTAGGTTAGATAAGATAGAAGCTTCTAAATTACTAAAATAAATCATGCATGTGGGCTTGTGAGATTTTTTTAGCTTTTGGGCTTCAATTGGGCTTCTTATTTATTTATTCTTTTATTACTCAAGGCATGCACGACACTAAACAATAAAACGTTACTTAATAGTGCTTTATAAAAGAATAAATAAGGAAATATGATGATTAATACGCACTTTTGACTACCTATCAGGTCTCCTTGAGAAAATTAATCTTTGGGGAGCAAACCTGCTAGCACTCCAATGAAAGCCAACGTGAATTTATAGTCTGATGGTAGTTATCCTCTTGGAGATCCTGGACAGCATAGGAGGTTGGATGGTGGATAGTGTGAATCATCTATTTGGATGGTTCACTATGAGATTTTAGGTCAACTTCTAAATGTAGACTGTCTAAAAAATCACTAAGGGTAAGTCATTGATTAGTCTCTAGAACTGCATATTTCATACCATATCTTCACATTTATTTAATATTAAATTGAGCTAATAACACCTCTCTTGCATGTTTCTAGGTCCATGGTGTGCAATAAAGAAGAAGGCCCTAAATCACCATTTAATGGGTGATTAAAGGCTTATAATATAGTCATTGACTTTGGAGAGCTAATTCGTCAAAACCAGGGGCCCAAAACCAGAAACGGGGACATCCAACTGACAGGGGACCGACGCGACAGCGCGCAGCAGGCGGCGCTGCGCGTGGCCACGACCGTACGGGCGCGGCCGCGCTCGTGCTTTGGGCAGGGGTTGTCCCCCTGGCCTCTTTCCCCTAATGCCTATAAATACGCCCCTTGGGTTTTGAAGATGAAGATATACAAAGAGTTTAGGTAGTTTTCTTATTTTGTTGTAGTTTAGGGTAGTTTAGTTTAGTAGTTTTCTTCTTTTTACTCTTTGTATTTTTCATTTCTTTTAGATCATGTATTAGAAAAGAGAGTAGTACATAGGATGAAAGCAAAGGTTCTTGTAATGGAAGGTGACAATCTATGAAAGATTCCTCTTTATCTCTATTGATTTTCTTCTCTCTAACTCTTTACATATTTAGCTAATTTTCTCTCATGGCAACTAACTATTAACCTCTAACTTTCTAACTTCTTATTTGATAATCCATATGAATCTAATAGCCTCTACTTGGCCTTGCTCTTGCAAGAGCCATTGATGGCTCATGATGATGGATCTAACACTCTAACATCCTAACTCTCTAACAAGCTAACATTATTTTACTCCATGCATACTCTTGTTTAGTTTTGATGGTTTAAGTATAGTTCTCACTTGTTATGTTGAGTTTTGATGTGAAAATTATCGCATGGGTCATACTTTGAAACACTCTTGAACCAAGAACTAGTGATGGCCAATGATACATGTGAGGCAACTATCACTAAGAGGTTAGCATGGTTAGTGGAGCCATTAGTAGTTAGCAACCATGGGCTTCTTTTTTTTCACTTTGTTTTGAAAACAATATCAAAAATCACAAATATATTCTTTTGTATGTTTCCCACTTCTTTGTGTTTCACTGTACGTCTTTTCATTCTTTATTCTCTTTTCTTTTCATTCTTTCAAATATTGAAGAACTTTTAACATACACACGAACATACCGTGTAAGCTTTTATCGCCTCCCATCCTTAAGGATTTGACTCATTTTAGCCTCTATGTTATAACGGAAGTATCGAGGAAGCCAAAGCACACACTTTAAATATCGATTTCAAAACATACACATTTTGTGCGTGATTTTTCCCTGATCAAATTTTGGCGCCATTGTCGGGGATGGAAACGGCTTGATTTCATATTTTTGTTAACTTTTTCTTCTTGTTTTTTTGGTAACAAGTTAAAGTTTTAGTATTGCAGAAGTCCACACTTGCTCTAATGTGATTGGGTAAATTCTTGTATATTCTTATATTCTGCTGCTAGTTTTTGTTTATATTACATGTACACTGTAATAATTCTAAGAACTAAAATATGGTAATTGGATGTTTTAAAATGGTTTAGACATTTGCATTTAGGCATGTGTCAATTTTTATTTCAATATACTGTATTTTGTACTTGTGTTGTTGTGATCTTGACGGAGGTGTACATATTGCATTGCATATAGTTAGGACAAACACTTCAGTGATTTACTCACTTTTTTGTGTTCATTCTTATCTGTATTGCACAATTGCACAAATTGAACTTAAGGGCAAAACTCAATGCAACATAAGGTGGGGAAGTCATTACCCTCTCTTAGCCCAAAAATTACCTCCCCACTCACACAACCCAAGCCTAAATAAAATTTGCTAGATGTTGCCCCTATGGACATCTCGGACTTATTTAGGAGATTGACCTAAGGGAGAAGTTGTTAGAAGTTGACTCTTGTCAAATCAGTGTCTAAGGTTGGGGATTTAGAGGTGAAATCTTGAAGAATAATGGTTTGGCATAATTAGGCCCGTTACTCCTGCACGGATACCTCCCACTAATCTTACCCCTATCTTGCCGATTAACTCGTGGTCAGATTCTGACAATGTACCCCTTGTGGATAGTCTAACTAATTAGGAGTCGTCTAGCTCTAAGTCAACCCTAGCATAGGCTTGTTTTCTTTTTCTTTTCTTTTTCTTTTTCTTTTTTTGTTTGTTTGTTTGTTTTCTTTTTTTTTGTAAATTGTGATATGGATTTCAATAACAAGAATTTTTCAATCCTAATATTAATCCATATTTCACCCCGACCTCATTTGACTCAGATAACTTTAACTCAGATATGTATAATATGAACCAATCATATAGGCCGGTTTGGGATTATTCGACTCAATGTGACCCATACCTCCAATCTTATAACAATAATTTTCAAAATAACTTCAACTCTTCACAGAGTCAATGGGAATTCACCTCTCCCGAGTTAAATTTTCAATCACATTGTCAACAATTTCCACAATATTCATTCTCCAATTCTGCTTCATATCTTCCTTTTCCTAAACCACTAATTGAAGAAAAATCATCATAGCAAAGGACTTTAGAAGAAGCGATAGAGGCCCAAAAATAATTTGAAAACAATATGGCCTCATCACAAAAATTTCCAAAATTTATATAGTTCTTTTCCAGAACCAATCAAAGAAAAATCATTGTTGGAAAAATTATGGAATTCGTGCAAGAGACCGAGCGAATAATACAAAATATGAATAAGTTTTCATGTCCATTAGATGTTCATATGACTCAAGAATCTTGTCATTTTGGAAATCCAGCTTCAATTTCATCATACCAACCTGAACTTGACCAACATCAAATCTTGATAGTTTGACAAGTTATCCAAAACCTGAAATTGAACTTAAAGATGAATGTGAACCTGAGCTTCAAATTAGCAATTCGAGTCTAATCCTTGAATCAATATCGACTCCTGTAGTGTTACCTAAACTAAGTAACGTTCTTGAGCCAATTTTGATTCCCATAATTCCTGAACTTGAATCGATCATTTCACCCATTCACATTCCCTCTGTGGACAAAAATCAAGATTTAATTTCATTACATCCATTTGAACTTGTCCAAAATCTTGAAAACCACCTTGACATTTTGGCAAGTTATCCTTTTCCTGAAATTGAACTTGAGCTTGACAGCAATCCTGAACATCAAGTTCGTAACTTTTTGATTCAATAATGACTCCGATATTTTCACCAGATTTTTTTCTTTATTCTGGAGTCAACATTGAATCCTGTACTAGTACACCATAAAATGGAATCACCAATCTCTTATGATCACACTTCATTGCTAGGGAAAGTGTGTGAACATCAATTCTTTAGTTTGGACCCCATTTTTGAACAATTTTGACTCTCCCTTTTGAATCTAGACTTGATCTGAGTCAAATTTCCGAGTCGATATCGATTTTTACTCCTGTTTCATTTGAGTCCAAATCAATCATCTCTAAAATCACACTTCATTGTTGGACACGAATGTTGAAGAAAATGACTCAGTAATTATTTTTGAAAATTGGGAATTAGATGGGGATAAATTTTTAAATAAGACTATTTACTCAATCATTCTTTTACTGGGTCATATTAGAGAGGTCACTGGTGGGTTTTTGCAAGATCCATGATATCTTAATTGGGTAGCAACGCTTGGCCCAATCAGACCACCACCGGAACCACCACCATGAGGCAATTTTTCTTCCCTCTCCATTTATTTCATGTATATACACATTCACGATGCATTGAGGATAATGCATGAGATAAGTGTGGGGAGGGTTTACTAACGCAGTTAGTTTTACATTTTCTTTCTTTACACTTCTTCTTAGGAAATTTTTAAAATTTTCTTTTATATAAAAACTCTTTTCTTTTCTTTTTACAAAACTTTTTGAAACAACGTAAATAAGTTTTGATTTATTTTAAGAAAATTAAGATTATCTACGAATTAGGAAGACCTAAAATTATGAAATTTTAAACTAAGTCAAAATAATAGATCTTGTTTAAATTTTCAGATAAGAAAGTAAGATTGGAAGATAATTTGATCTTAAATTTTTTGCCTTAGATTTATGCACTTCACACTTACACAATTTTTTGGGATTGAAACAAAAGCTGAAAAATGCCATTAAAAAAAATAAAAAAAAATGAAATGATGATAAAATCACTTATTAAAGTGGATATTATGCCTCAGGAAGTGTGATTATTCAGACTTAAAACGATGGACAAAAAAAATAAAATAATCCCCTTTAGTTTTGTGGCCTTATTTACTCGAGTCCTTAAGCCCGAGGGATGTTTTCTCATCTGGTGCCCGAAGATCATCTGGTTTGGGAGTCACCAGCTAAAGGCTCACTACCCAGGTAAATAATAAAGCCAAAGAAAACTAAGGAAAGAAAAAGAAAAAAAAGAAAAAAATAAATATACAAAAATTAATGGCATGAAAGTTTGAGTCGATATCCCAAAAAATCTTCACAGTTCACAAAGTGCATATTTTTTAAGAGTTTTATGAAAGATTAAAGAATCAATTCAATTTTAATTCTTAGATTTAATTATAAACAAGATTTTTTATTTTGACTTAGTTTAAGGAAGAATAATTTCTGGTTAACCTATGACCTTGGATCACTTATATTTTCACAAAAATACTTCAACACTTTCTCTTTTTTCAAAATGCAATTTTAAATATTAATTTTGATTTCTTTCTTGATGGATTTTGTGGGTGTAATCTGCTAAAAATCCTCAGGAGACAAAAACCTCCTCTAGAGAAAACCTAGAGGTTTAATGGCTTGTTGCACATGCTCAGTGCAATCGCATCACCTGCGAAAGTAGTAAATAATTCCTTTAGCTTTTGTTTTGCTCGGGCCGAGCAAAAAATAAGTGTGGGGGTGTGATTAGTCTCTAAAATTGCATATGTGAAATACCACATCTTCACATTTATTTAATATTAAATTCTGCTAATAACACCTCTCTTGCATGTTTCTAGGTCCATGGTGTGCAATGAAGAAGAAGACCCTAAATCACCATTTAATGGGTGATTAAAGGCCTATAATATTGTCATTGACTTTGGAGAGCTGATTCGTCAAAACCAGGGGCCCAAAATAAGAAACTGGGACATCCAACTGACAAGGGACCGACGCGACAGCGCGCAGCAGGCGGCGCAGCACGCGCCGCGCCAGTACAACCGTGAAAACGCGGCTCTAGCCGCGTTTCTGCGACTGTACGAGCGCGGCCGCGCTTGTGCTTTGGGCCAGGGGTTGTCCCCCTGGCCCCCTTTCTCCTAGTGCCTATAAATACCACCTGGGGTTCTGAAGATGAAGATATACAGAGAGTTAGGGTAGTTTTCTTATTTTTGTTGTAATTAGGGTAGTGTAGTTTAGTTTTTCTTCTTCTTCCTCTTTGTATTTTCCATTTCTTTAGATCTTGTAATGGGAAAGAGAGTAGTACATAGTATGAAAGCAAGGGTTCTTGTAATGGAAGGTGACAATCTATGAAAGGTTCCCTCTTTATCTCTATTGATTTCTTCTCTCTAACTCTTTACATGTTTAGTTAATTTTCTCTCATGGCAACTAACTACTAGTAGCTAACTTGTTAACTTCTTATTTGATAATCCACATGAATCTAATAGCCTCTACTTGGCCTTGCACTTGCAAGAGCCATTAATGGCTCATGACCATGGATCTAACACTCTAAAATCCTAGCTCTCTAACAAGCTAGCATTACTTTACTTCATTTTTTCTTTGTTTAGTTTGATGGTTTAAGTGTAGCTTGCACTTGTTATGTTGAGTTTTGATGTGAAAGTTATCACATGGGTCATGCTTTGAGACGCTCTTGAACCAAGATCTAGTGATGGCCAATGATACATGTGAGGCAACTATCACTAAGAGGTTAGCATGGTAGTAAAGCCATTAGTAGTTAGTAGTCATGAGTTTTCTTTCTTTTTCACTTTGTTTTAGAAACAATATCAAAAATCACAAAATATATTCTTTTTTATGTTTCCCACTTCTTTGTGTTTCACAGTACGTCTCTTTCATTCTTTGTTTCCTTCTCTTTTCATTCTTTTAACCATTGAAGAACTTTTAACATACACGTGAACATACCGTGTAAGCTTCTATCACCTCCCGTTCTTGTGGATTCGACTAGTTTTAGCCTCTATGCTATAACGGAAGTATCGAGGAAGCCAAAGCACACACTTTAAATATCGATTTCAAAACATATACTTTTTGTGCGCGATTTTCTCACGATCAGTCATCAGAAAGCAGAGTTTACTTCAAATGCAAGGCTAATCATAGCCACTCGCACAATGGCCAAGACGTAGAGCTTGAAGTCCGCGTCTTAACATCACTACAATGGCCAAGACGCAGAGCTTGAAGTCCACGTCTTAACATCACCGCAATGGCCAAGACGCAGAGCTTGAAGCCCGCGTCTTAGCCATCTATGCAATATCAAGACGTAGAATTCGAGGCTCGCGTTTATCAGAGTTCGAAGCCCAATGGCAACATCACCTCAATGGCCAACACGCAGAGCTTGAAGCCGCGTTTTAGCCATCTATGTAATACCAAGACACAGAATTTGAAGCCCGCGTTTATCAGAGCTCGAAGCCCACGTCTAGCAAGTCAGCATCCAACAACATTATAATCTAACGCCAAAACGCGACGCTCGAAGCCCACGTTTCAACTATAGAGAAACCCTGCGTCTTAGTTATAACTGCCCACATTACTGGGTCAATTACTGCTCATGTTATGAGAGGAGTTAACTCTCATTATGGAGGGTTTTTAGTGAACAGTTTTACCCTGAAACCCCTATAAATATCTTAGTTGGCTATTAAGAAGGGGTGCAAATTGAATTAGTCGGAAGAAAAAGATCGAATTGGATAAGTTTGATCAGAATCTTTAGCTGAGGAATATAAAAGAGTTCAACTGTTCTGCCAAAGTCCAAGTTTTTTGTCTCAAGTCTTTTTGAGATTTCATTGGACAGGAACTGTGTTACTCCATCCATAATCTTTTGAGAAGATTCTCAGAAGACACAGACGTTACCTGATCAACAGAAAACAAGATTCACTTTCCACCGCTACATCAAGAACCCAACATTAAACAAAGAGAAGATTTGAGCTTGAATATATTCTCTTTCTTGTAACAGGATTGTTGAGATTGTTGTAATCTTCATTTGATTCAAGAAAATTTATTACAATTTTCCAAATTTTTCCCGAGCCAAACAAGAGATGGCGACTCTGCTGGGGATTGCTTTTTCTACTGATGAGCAAATTGTGGCGCAAGGTGACGTCACCCTCATGGAAAGAACGATCGAATCACTTGTCATGAAATTCGACCAGGCAAAGTATGAAGAGTTCCTCTCTTCTGGCTCCAAGAGCCCTAGGCGCGGCAGTACCGCAAGATCTCCGCGGAGATCCATTCTGAAGTCTCTTCTACGACTTCTCTGAAGATGGCCTGCACAGAGAGCATCATTGCTGGCCGCATCACACGTAATGCCCGCGTCAACGTCTCCCACAAGACCTGCTAGGCCAACGTTGGTGAAGGTTGACCCGGCCACACCTTCCTCTTCCTTAGCTCCAGGTTACCAGGGGTCCCAATAACCCGTGAAGCATAACTGGAATGTCGAATGTCGACAGAGGTGACGTGCACGTAAACAATAGACTCAAGAAGCTGAAACAACTATCTGTTCAATAGATACAGAATTCAAGGCTCATGCCTGCATCCCTTCTGAGTTGCACAGGATGCGCGAAGTCCGCGTTTGAAGACCAAAACGCGAAGCTCAAGAAGCTTGCATTTTTTAAGCTTCACCTTTTAAACACGACATTCAGCGATGTGATGTCCGTGTCTCTTCTCAGAAATGCGAGATCCACGTCTCTACAAAAGAACGCGGGACTAACAAAGTCCACGTTTCCCAAATGTTGCTGGCCAAACACGACAATAAGCAACGCGAGGTCCGCGTCTCTTCTCAGCAGAAGCACGAGACCCGCGTTTCAAAGTCAAAATGCAAAAGTCGCATCTGTTCTGCAGAATGTGAGCTCCTGTGTTTTAAGTTTGTGACACAAGGATAGCTTTTAGAAGCTAAAAAGCCCTCAAAAACCTGAGGCTAGTCTCTTTGATTTCCTCCGACGGATCTAAGAGATTATCTGAAAGAAAAGAAGTGCCCATCAAATCGCTCCATCATGTTGCTGTGAACGGCTCATCAAAGCAGTGCTCTCTGAATGTCGCTGCAGCTCGCATGTAAGTAAGCAGTCAGTATTCAGGCGATTAACGTCAACCTCCCGATCTGCCAAGAGGCGTCGTTCCCACATGAAGAGAACCTCTCTGATACAGAGTACTTTGAAGTCGTCGCGAACATGGTGGGTCCAAGCTCTACGCCTAGCAAAAGTAGAAAACAACCGACAGTCAGCTCTGACGAGTCTGACACTAAACCAGAAGGAGTGTACCGGCATACTCGCACTCAGACTGATGCGGTAGCCTAGTTGACTACTGTGCTTTAGCCCGGGGCATTGAAGTAAGTGAGTCATACTCTGCCATTGCAGAATCATAGGCCTCGAACTCTTTGATTGAGAAGAAAGCCTTCGCGTATATGGTAAACACTTCTAAGGAGATGGCCAGGCGCTTTGAACAGCAAGCCCAGGCCCAGAGGGAAAACTCAATATGATTCGCGCCTAACAAGAATCTATCGATACCCTCAAGCAAATGCTTTCATAATTGCTTAAGGGCAGAAGAAAGCTGAAGCCCAGCCTCCTTCTAAGAAGTCTAAGGGTAAACAGAAGGAAGAGGAGAGCTCGTATTCTGTGCATACCGAGGAGGAGGGACAGTCCAACTCCGAGTCGTCCAAGCCTTTCTCTAAAGAGGGAGGCAATTCAGAGAAAGGAGCACTCATTCTAAAAGAATGAATAAACTAAAACAGCATCTGGAAGCCCTCGCTAATTGAAAAATCCTCCAAGAGTAGAGTGGTCCGGACATACCTGGTTTAGTGGGATCTTGTCCCGTACCCTCTTAAATTCAAAGCTCTGACCCTACAGGCCTTCGACGGCAAAGGGTCACCGAACCAACACATCTACTACTTCAAATCTCAGACAGGGGAACATAAAAGCAAGCGATGCAATCTTGGCATGTTTGTTCATCGGCACTCTGAAGGGACTCGCCTTTGAATGGTTCATGAAGCTCTCAGAAGGCTCCATCAAGAACTGGGGAGATCTGAGAGAAGCTTTTCCTTACACGCTTCTTCGAAGACGATTCAGAGATCACCATGCCAACTCTCCTAGCAACGAGGCAATGAAAAGGAGAGTCGATCAAAGCATTTTTGGAGAGGGGTTTCAGAATGTGGAACACTAATGTCCTAGCGGTATGACCCAGGCCACCCTGGTGGATATATGCCATCACAATGCAAACTTCACTCCAACCTAGATAGGAGTTTGCTGAGAGTCGCACCTGAAAGCAGTTTGTCCAACAAGCTGAACAGACAGAAGAGATGTCGTCAGGGTTAAGGCAGAAGAAACAAGCACAGACCCGAAAGTCGACAAGGCACACGCCAAAAGTATCTTTCCAATCGAAAAGGAAGGACACATTGGAGACAAAGAGGAAGTCTCACGTTAAGCCTCAGCTGGCTAAGGTAGGTGGTCTTCAAGTCAGTCGCGCACCAACAGGCAGTACTCCTTCAAGTCAGAGCATGTCATCGTTATTCAAGTTACTCAATAAGAGCCACAGATTAAAGCTTTCTGAAGCTAGACATCTCGATGAGGTCAGCAAGACTGACAATCCCATTACTGCTTGTATCATAGGATGATGGGCACCCTACAAGAGAGTTATATCTTCAAAGATATCATTCAAGCTCTGATTGATGCAGAAGTGCTCAAGCTCCATCCGGAGCAGAAGAAAGTGACAGCTAACATGACGTCATTTCTTCAGTTCGGGTTACAGCCTCCAACGCCAGCCGAAATAGTTCCTATCCGAAAGGGGAACTAAGGGTACTAACATAGATCTACATCACCAATAGGAGAAAGGTCTCATCCTATTCCTACTCCTCAGGGGGAATCATGTAGGTTCATCCCGACCTTATGGAAAGCCAACATTGGATTTCTATTACCTACAGAAAGTCCAAAAGCAAGGCAAAAAGCTCACCTTGCAATGTGGTGTGAACTTCCTCTCGGGAAGCAGAGACTGATATCCCCTTACTAACTGACTCGGAGGAGCAGAAATCGTCTTTACCGCAGAGCTGAATGCACCACTCGTGGTCGAAACTTGTTCGGGTCAATCGTATTTGAAGAAATACGACGAGATAGTGGCAAATCTGAAAAACACCTAGAGGGGGGTGAATAGGTGTAAGTGCTAATCTAAGAAACTTAATGCAAAAAACTAAGTGCGCTAAATGCGGAAGCTAATGCAAATTATGCACAAACTAATACAATACAACAAGTGTAGCCGAATTCCCCTTGCGAGGCTCTGGACTAACTCCCCTTGATTCCCTTTGAAAGGTTGTTGAGGTGCTATGTGAAGCTCTTGTGGATGAGTATAAGTTAGGCACACACACACAAGCAATCCAAGCAATATAAAATACACACAATCAAGCCAAGCATACAAGAAATGAATAGCAAATGAATAAATGCAAGGCAATATGAAATATGCACAACACAAGCAAATATGATATGATATGAATATGATGCTTTGCACAAATATAGAGAGAGAGTTAGAGAGACAATGGATCA